>JADRCD010240191.1:0-27217 GCA_019843815.1 Montemys delectorum
AGAGAGAGAGAGAGAGAGAGAGAGAGAGAGAGAGAGAGAGAGAGAGAAAGTTTGAGAAATGTGTAAGTTAGGGCTGGAGAGAGAGATTAGCACTTAAGAACACCCATTCCTCTTACAGAACACCCAGGCTGAGATTCCAACACTTATGACAATTCAAAGCCATCTGGAACTCAAGTTCTGTAAAAGTCAATGCCTTTTTCTGGACTCTGCACAAATATACTAACAGGCAAAATACTCATACATATAAATTAAATACATAAACATAAAAGCCCTTAAATATATAAACTGTATTTTATCTGAATCTTACTTAATTAGAAGACTAACTATGGGGTTTGTTCTTGTTGTTTTTGTTTGTTTGTTTGTTTGTTTGTTTGTTTTTTGAAGAGGAAACTGGGAAAGGAGAAATTTACATGTAAATAAAGAAAATACCTAATTAAAAAAAAGAAGAAGAACTATGATTTAAAAAAAAAAAAAGAAAGAAAAGAAAGAACCAAAATCACTCTCCTTTTCTCTTATTCAATTGCCAAGGAAAGACTTTTCAGTCTGTAACTATGCCTTGAAATTAAAAGACTACTTCCTGATCACAACATTGTAGAACATAAAATCCAGGAGTCAACACTCACATCATGTCCATGACATGTTCATATGCCTCTTGGATCTCTAACTGCTTTAGCCTTTTGCTTATCATTGTCCCTCCCCATGTGTTATTCTTCAGAGGGGCAGAATGGTATGCCTTTGGCCAAGTGCATATGTTAATTATTCTCTCTGACTGTTCTTGTTCCCTCTGCCCAAGCTCTTTCCCTCCAAGGCTTATCTTGCTCTGGGTACCTCTCTCAAGTCTCTCCTCTCATGAATACTTGCCAGACTGTTCCTCAGGATGTCCTATGTCCTCCTTGCCATATGCATCATTTTTTTAAAATTTATTTCTCCCCACTTTAGTAATTTACTCTGTCATCCTTTAATGTGAAGAACTTATCCAAGTCTTTTCTCACCTCCCCAGTATCTAGCATGGTGGGCAGAACATAATGTGTGCTGCTGTGTGGATGCAGATCTAAGTATCAGTACACTGACAACATATTTGCTGTGTGCTGCTATGTAGGTAGTCATAAAGGAAATTATTTGTTTGTTTGTTTGTTTGTTTTCAAGACAGTGTTTCTCTGTGGAGCCCTGGCTGTTCTGTAACTCACTCTGTAGACCAGGCTGAACTCTAAATCAGAAATCCACCTGTCTCTGCCTTCCAAGTGCTGGGATTAAAGGTGTACACCACCACCGCCAGGCTGGAAATGATTTTTTTAATGAATATATTTTAAAAGGAAAAGAAGTATTCGAATGGATGTGAAAGTATATCATCTCCAAGGAAATAAGCTTATTTAACTCCAGTCCTCTAAATCCTACAAGAACTGTATGCTCTCGGATTTACCTTACTTTTGGAATATCCTACCTCATGTCCTAGAACAGCCCTACTTAGAAAAGAGGGCAAAAATCCCATAAATACCACTTGTGAGTTGACTTCAGAAAGCACCAATAAATGTGTTGTCACCTAGCTGTTGACTGATTGGACCATCTTAGATTCTATCTCCCACAGTTGTGTTTGATGGGCATTTCTGTGGAGGCTGGCTCCTGAAGCTCTGTGCAGCAATCTCCTCTTTCCACTACATCGGGTATATAGTTTATAATGTTTTGACCTATGTGATTTATGTGTCTGTTTTCCACGGCTTTTGTTTTGATATCAGAAACTATTAATCCTTCAAAGCTGTGCAGTTGTAATGCTAACTGCCAACAGCAATGATTTGTAATTGGAATGAGAATGTGCTTCGGCCCTTTTATAATAAGTCTGATTTGTTTTCAAATGACCACATTTTACTGCTGAGGAAAAAAATCAAATAAACAATTTATCTTAATTCCTCAATAAAAATCATGGTCACACTTATCTAAGCTAAACCTGAGCTTTCTTACCTTGCCATTATGTCAACATTTTACATATGATATAACAACACCATCTTCCTGCTTGCTAAAATATAACTAAGAAACAAATTATTATTTCTGTGGTAAACATTCTTATGAATTTTTATTGAGATTAACATTTTGGTGTGATATGAAAAGCAAGCTTTCTCTCACACCACCTCATCTCATTAGTAATCAGCTATAAATTTTATTTTTAATTTCCCTGTGTGGTTTTATGAAGATAACATATTAAAGGCTAATTTGTGGGTCATTATAAACTATGTACTTTCACTTGTGAGCTCCTATAATGACAACTAATGTCATAAAAACCTTTTATTTGAAATTAGACTTTCATGAACCCCCAGGGTATCCTTTATTCTGTGTATAAAGAGTAAAGCAATATAACTCTTCAGTCTTTAGAGACTCTTTGAAGATGATTTTGGTGCAATCAAACCTGGAATGGAAGGTCCTTTAGTTATAGATAGCTGTGTTTATTTGGAATGACTGTGTAGGAGGAAGATGACACAAGCAAAAATTATAGAGAAGAAAATGTCGAAGAATCAGCATCAGATCAGTCCAAGTATATGTTAGCTTATCTAGTAAGACAGCTGCACACCTCACTAAGGAAGTACTGGCAAAAGGATATCAAGTCCCCCAAAACTAGGTATATATTTCATGCCAAAACTTATCTGTGGTTTGCCCCACTCCCACAACAAGTTTTTTGTTTGTTTGTTTTATTTTACTTTAAGTTTACTGTATTCAGGATTCTGCCTTCCCTTTGAGAAATGAAGTATTCCATTTTATAACATGAAAAACTTCAGATTCTAAGTGACTCCCTTTGTCAAACCTGATTTGTTTTTCAGGGAATGATGTACCTGGAAGAAAGACGGCTTGTTCATCGGGATCTGGCAGCCCGCAATGTCTTAGTGAAATCTCCAAATCATGTTAAAATCACAGATTTTGGACTGGCCCGACTTTTGGAAGGAGATGAAAAAGAATACAATGCTGATGGTGGCAAGGTAGGTGGACCTGAGAGCAATAGCTCTTGAAAATGTACTAACGTATCTCTTTATCTCCCATTGGAACAACAGTGTGATAATTCTTAGAGACAGAATATGAACCTTTAACCCAGGGCTGTAAAGATTGTCTCATTCATCCTGAGACTAAAGAGCTATTACAGAATGGCACTTTCTTTATGTACCACTTAGAAATTTGGGAACTACCAACAATCGTAATTCATATGAAAGCTAACCATTCTTGGGTCTACTTTCCTTAACACCAAAAATGATACCTTGTGATGATCTAATAGAGTTGGTATGATTTCACTTATATCATAGTGAATGATTTACTTACATTGCTGATCATTTTACTGTACACTAGAATACAAGCTAAGCCACTAATGTTGAGGATTGGACCCAGTTACATCCTCAGCTATGTGTTCTAGCTCTCTAACTCCAACGTTGCCTGTCAACTGTGGTTCTGCGCATCTCCCTCTCCAAACAGTTTCACATATGCCTTAGTTATAGATCTTTTACTTACTGATTAAGCCACACTCTTCGCTAATTAATTTGGGAAGTTTGTATGTGAAGATCTATCTTGCTTAATTAAAGAGAACTCTGTGAGACCAGATCAATGACACAAGCCCAAAAATTCGTAATCTCTGTTGAACTGTGAAGTTATGATATGCAAAGGTTATTTATATAAATATGAATCTGTTAATTGTATACTTTACTTTTCTATTATAAGAAAATATTTACAATAATAAGCTTCTAAATACTTGGCACTGATTCACCCTAGGAGTTTAAATAATTGTCTATATTCAAATGTTACCAAAAAGTAAGATAACAAAATTGTATAAAATATAAAAATTTTAATTTAGAGAAATTATCTGACCTATTCCCAATTTTGTCAGCCTATTTTTGTCTGTTTACTACCAACAGCAGTCGTTGAAAAAAATCACAGCTTTGAAATTTTCAACATTTCTCAGAAATAGCAGTCTATAAATCATATGATTTCACCCATCTTAAGAACATACCACTGTAAAGTTTGTCTAAAGCAAGATTCATTATTGCTTTAAATGCCAGGTCACCATTAAGTCTTTATCAAGCCACCTATGATTTAAACTTACTTCTGTAACACGGTGTCCATACTCCATAAAGTCTGCTAACTCCTGGCCTATAGGGAAATTACTTTCAATGTGTCTTCTGTTCCCTTTCGGTGAATCCCATGATTCTGTCATAGGGTTACCTTGGCGTCACCTTGGTGAGCAGCCAACCTCATGATTTCAAATGCCCATTTAGTTTTAAGCTTTCAACTGCAAAGTAGAAATGTTTATCTTTATTCCATAGAATCTAATTATATCCCCAGCTACATACCGCTGCCCTTTGAGTTGAAATGCATTCTGCTGACCCATCACCCACAGGGGATGTGGGTTGAGTTGTTTTTCTTGTAGTGATGATGGATTTGTGCTGATCCCCTCACATTCCTTTATATTCTGAGCTCCTATTTCGAGAATGGTACATATTTTCAATTCTGCCTTACCAAGACAAGGGAGATCATTTGTGACCGAAGAACAAAGCAAAGCTAACTTTGGAATTCATGATTTTAGACAATTTAGTGACCAGAAGAGGACGTCGGAGCAACTGAATAAACAATTGATCACATCTGTGGCCAAAACTGTATTTGAGAGAGAAACAAGATCACTGAAACTGAAGGGGTCTCACTTTTGACAAAGCATCGTGTAGAAAGACTATCAGATTTTATAATGCCAGGCATAACATCAGGTCAAAATTTAGATACTAGACTTTAAAAAAATATATAAAATGGTTTCCACTCCTAATTTTCTTTGTATTGTTTATGAAGCTTTAAAATGTGTCCTTTGGTTAATTTATTAAATACAAATTTGGATTCATTTCTTCCATATCTTGAAATATACATAGCAATATACTCATTCCATCAACACTATAATTGAGGTCAGTCCAGAGACTAGCATCTAAGAAATATTTTTAAAAGATGATTTATTGTGTAATTTTAATAATTTACTTTTTATATTTTTATAGATGCCAATTAAATGGATGGCTCTGGAATGTATACATTACAGGAAATTCACACATCAAAGTGATGTTTGGAGCTATGGTAAATATCTTTGTAAATCTGTCTTTCTAAAGAAACATAAATGTTTATCTCATCCAAAATAGATAAAGTCACCTGTTGGTAGTATTTATTAGAAACCATTACTAAGAAACTTGATTCCCTAAAGTAATTAACTTGCTGGTCTCTCCTTTAAAAATAATAACCCAAATCACAATTTTATCTGTCTTTTTTTGTGATTTATCTTGTTCTTCTAAATCTAAAACATATAATATCACTACTACGTTTTCTTCTATGAGTTTTGGTTTGATAATAATTTGTCTGACTGATCTATTCATTCTTACACACACAAACACACAACCTGACCAACATTAGGAATAACTTCTTAGAATCTCATGGCTTTGATTTACAACAGCTATTTAGCCATAAAACTCTGGAAATAATCAGTGTTACAGGGTAAAACCAAAACAAAGTATTTTTTTCCTTAAAGGAATATGCAATATACTGGTTATTGTGACAACAGTAAACAACTAATAAACATAACGAAGTAGCAGTTGTGAAGGTAGTAAGAAAAGAACACTGTTAATTGTAGCTTGGAGTTTCATTTTAGAATGGCAAAAATGAAGTTTGAATGAGAGGAAAGTGAGAGATTGATATTTATGGTTAGAATATTATTGCATCATTTTGAAGTCAGTTGTTAAAGTGAGCTAGCTAGCAGCATGTCTGTCTTTACAATTTTGTCCCCTTGTAAATTATAAGATGAGGTCAATGCTTTGTCTAAGTTTAAATATACCATGTGAAAGTAGTATTAATTTAATAAATACATTCAATTAAATAAAAACAAATGGCTCCAGGCCGGTAAGATATTGCAGGAGGTAAAGGAGCTTCCGGCCAAGCCTTATAGAGTGAGTTCAATCCCAGATCCCATGTGGTGGAAGGAGAAAACCAACTCTGATCTCCTCTGTTGTCCTCTGATCTCCAGTCATGTGTTGTGGCATGTGGCAGATAGTCGCAATTACACACATCCTGTAAATAAATTTATGTAGAAGAGAAAAAAAATAACACAACCCCTGGTGTTAGTGCTCATTTTTAACTTGATATTGTCTTTTGAAACAGCAAACATGGTTACATGACTTAATAAAATGCTTCCTGTGTTCGTGTGTCATATGGGTCTGTGTGTATGTATGCATATATATATATATATATATATATGTATGTATTCATGTAGGTATATATGTATGTATATATGCATATTTGTATATTATACTGTGGTTACCTTGCATAAAAAGAGTGATCAGTATTTTCCCAGTCTTCCATTGAATTGGAAATATTAGCTTCTTGAGCAGCTAGCTCTTGTTGTAAGAAAGGATTTAGGGAATGTCAATCTGCCGAAATGTGTCACTAGTTGTCCATGTATGTGACACTAAAAAAATTATAAGGTGTAAATATTAACAAATAATCCAAAAAGTGTTAACTATCCTATTCTGAAGGATAATTTGACGTTTACATAGTTTTGTTTTGTTTTGTTTTGTTTTGTTTTCAGGCTACAGTGACTGACATATACCAGTTTAAAATAAATAAGCATTGCAGAGATATTCAGAAAACCTAGCCCCAATTACTAAATTGTATACTAAAGTTTATCTATGTATGCATAAATCGAGACTCATGTTGTAACACAATCATAGCTATTTCTGCTTTTAAAGTATTCTGGTCTGAGGATAAAACTCGGTGATAGAGAATTTACCTACTATAGTAAAGAAGTAGTCTCTGCTGTAAGGTTATTTTTGTTCTTGGTTTTGTTTTACTCTTATTTTTGCCTGTCATTGCTCTAGTGATGCCAAAAAGTCATTTCCTTAGCTTAGAAATAAGCTGCCCTTGATTTCTTCATTTCTCTTTCCTATGGATACCCATTCCTATGCGTTCTGTCTTCCATATGGATTGATCCTCATGCAGACTCCTGTATGTGCTCAGTAAATTGCTTTCTGCCACTTGTTTTCTTTGTGTTAGCTGAACAGTGAGCCACAAGGCTTTACCATGACAACAACCACCTGCAACCATCCGCAATCACCAACTCTGCCTTTTATGACGTTTCCCACCAAGAGACAAATTTAAAAATTAAACCATGTCAGGCTTTTCCTGAAATTACATTTATTTGGCATTAAACACATGCCTACAGTAAAGGCATTGTATCCTGGATTTTAATGTATGTGAAACAATTTTCATCACTAAGCATTTGCCTTACCATTAGGTACAAATGGGGAGGCTTGGTTTAAGTTCTAGCATCTACTATAAATCTTTCCTGCTATGCATTAAAAATTCCAAGACAATAGTGAAAGAATTTGTACTGCTACGTGTCCCAGGAGAGTTTAACATTGGAATTGTGGCAGTGAGCGAAAGAACATGAGGAACTTCTTTTAAGTTTCAACAGTTTGCTTTGTAAAAGAGTAACTTTATATGTGTTCATTCAAATTGTTTGCTTATGTGAGAATTATATTTCCAACTAGGCGTCACTATATGGGAACTGATGACCTTTGGAGGAAAACCCTATGATGGAATTCCAACTCGAGAAATCCCTGATTTATTAGAGAAAGGAGAGCGTTTGCCTCAGCCTCCCATCTGCACTATTGATGTTTACATGGTCATGGTCAAATGTAAGACTGGAAAATAATTTTATCTGCCTGCATCATCATTCTTAATAAAATAAAAGTTTAGATTGTTTTACCTGCAAAATGTTTCTCTGCATTGCTAAATATAGTAGCAAGAATATTTATGATTGCAGAATATAAATATATGTTTGTTGTAATTATTATTACGAGGTAATAGTGTGCCTCTAAGCTACAAAGTAAAAATGATGCTGTTCTTACTCTTATAATTTTTAGAACATCTGTACCCTTCAAAGTTTATCATAAGGAGAGATAATTATTTATAAGAATGTTAGTAATATTAATGTTAATCTTTATGGGAAAATAGCTAAACATCACTGATAGCCTAAAAATAAAGTGGATATAGGCTTAATTAAATGTAGGTTAGCAGAGCAGGTTGGGAATCAGAAGAGACGAATCCACAACGAAGTAATAATTAAAATGTTTACTTTTTTTTTAATTTGATCGTTTGTTTACATCTAATGTTCTTACTTTTCTTTCCACCCCTATACTCTAGGCACATATGTATTATAAATGTGGAAGCCTAGACCCTTAATTTTAATAGAATTAAAGAAGTCTCTGGGGTTTCTGACTTAATTTAAGTGAGATTAACAGGCATCCATCTCTCTTGTATAATCTGAGGTTTTCCAGTTTTGATTTACACAGGGTTAAAGGAAGACACGAAGTGGTGAAGGTGAATAAGCATTTTATTAATAAGAGACTCAGAGACTCCGGGCCCAGGCCTCCTCATATTTATATTCATGACATGTGTGATCTATTCTGACAGGAAGGGAAGAAATAAAAAATGCTCCTTGCAGTGCAGGTCAGCATGCCCTTTTCTCTAAGCATAGTTCTATTTACTCAATATTTAGTTAGGGAGAAACAAATATCTCATGCTGAAGTTAACCTTTTTTGGCTCTAGTAGCTTTGTCATTAGCATCTTGGCATTAACAAGCATTTTTTAAATGAATACCCATAAGATGCAGAGTGCTTGAGCTTAAGAGAGGTGATACAAAGGATGCATAAGATGATACCCAACGGATTTCCAAAACAAGAATAAAAATTAACTCCCCAGAAATAGGAGAATTCTGTATTAGATCAGTCCTTGTTTACTCAATGACCTGGAAGAAAGCTTAAAAACATCCCTATGTTATATGATAATTTGATCCCATAACCAGCATCAGATGTGATCTGAATACCCCAATGTGATGATGGAAAGGCAGGCAAGCATTTTGCCTTATTAGACAAACCATATACAGAGTTTCACCTTTGTTTTTCTCTCTTCCCCTGGAGAGTTTGTGCTTTAGAAAGGGATCATTTGGCAATGCAATCAAAGCGAGCTGGGCGCTGTTATTCTTGTCATCTCATCAGCTAAACAGAGCATAGGCAGTTAAGATCCATTTCATCTGAACTCCCAGCTAAAGAAGACTACCTACCTTGAAAGTAGTATTTTTATTCTGGGAAAGCTAATTCTAAGATAAGCGTAATGAGTATTGTTGAACACACATTATAAATCATGTTGCATTCTCCTTCCAACTAGGAACAAACCTGCCAAAAGGAGTTGCTTTCAAATTCCCTGTCTTCAATCCTTTGTACCACAGTGCTATAACAACAAGAAAATATTTTCTACTATGTATTCTTGATCTGAAACTTCACTTTCTACCTCTGTAGCCATCAAAGAATGCTTTAAGGACATTGTCTTAATGCTCCGAAACAAGAACAACAAAATCTGATGTTCTAATATTTCCCATAATTAGCTTAAAAGATATTCTCTAAGTCAAAAAAATGAGTTTGAATCAGAATGAAAACTGGGAATCGTGTAGAGATCAGTCATCAGTTAGGAGCTTGTGTCACTCTTGCAGAAGATACAAGTTTAGATTTCAGTACCTATGTCAGGCAGCTCACTACCTCCTGTAACTCCAACTTTAGGCGATCTGATGCCCTTTTCTGGCTTCTGTGAGCACCTGCCCTCATGTGCACATGGAAATGTAATTAAATATAATCGAATTTTTAAAAATTGTTATTTTATAGTGTATTGCATTCCATAACAAATGTCAATTAACTGAGTTACAACTTGATTTGCTTCTTTAGTTTTATTTTGCAGAATATTTTATATAGATACACATATATATGTATATATATAATTACATTTTGCCCACAATTCCTCAAACTTTAAACTCACTTTCTCCAAATATAGATGCACTAACATTTTACTATGTATTAATCTCCAGGTTGGATGATCGATGCTGACAGCAGACCTAAATTCAAAGAACTGGCTGCTGAGTTTTCAAGGATGGCTAGAGACCCTCAAAGATACCTAGTTATTCAGGTTAGTTGTTTTGATGTTGCTTTTAAGATTCTTTAATAACAACCTCTATCTAAACTTTGCAACTCTGAAAACATCCAATAATAAAGTGACCATGTGTAAGAACTTGTGATTCATGAATCTGAATTTGGTTCTAGGAGACAAAGCAGGCTCAGAAAGGCAAAGCTGCCTGTTCTCTCTCATATGTATAACCTACATGCATACCTATACACATACACATGGTATAGGCCACAAGCCTAGAGGGAGATCATTAGAAAGGAAAAAGACATTTCAAGGGAAAAGGGAACTAGAAAAGAGGCTAATATAATACATATGAAATCGAAATAGACAGAAGGAAAGAAATTTCAGAAGGAAAGGGCTTGATTAGCCAGGGGAGAGGAGTATCAGTAGATGATAAACCAAAATAATGTATGTATGAACATCCTATCACAACACCATAACAAAACCCATAACTTCATATATTAATTTTAAAAGTATGTGTGGATTATTTTATTGGGTAAGGTGTATAGTATCCAAGCAATAACTCAATTCAAATGAATTGATGGCTAACTAAACCAAAGAACCAAAGAACAAACAGAAAGATATTTAGCATTCAACACTAGAAACCAGGATTGGATTTTGTGTGTGTGTGTGTGGGGAGGGGGGGTTCAAGACAGGGTTTCTTTGCATAGCCCTGGCTGTCCTGGAACTCTCTCTGTAGACCAGGCTGGCCTTGAACTCAGAAATCCACCTGCCTCTGCCTCCCAAGTGCTGGGATTAAAGGCGTGCGCCAACACTGCCTGGCAGATTGGCTCATTTAATTAATATAATAATTTCTCTGTTCTGGTTTTCACCTAAAGCAGACACAGTTGTACCTTGAAGAGTCTTAATTATCTTTCCTTGCTGAAAGGAACCTTTATCTTTAAATAGACTAACATGAAGACAAAAGCTAAACATTAGAAGATAATGGATTTTTTTTTTTTTTTTTTTTTTTTTTTACAAACTGCCATTATTTATCAAATATAACAAACTTTGGAAAGGGTAAAATTATTCAAGACATGATAAACGGAACAAAGCTTAGCAGAGGTTTTTATGTCTTTCATGCCCATATGTGCTCTATAGGTCACTGGACTGTGATTTTTAAAAGTCATCACTTTGACAATGATGCCATTACACTACAAGATAAACTATAGATGTCTGTCCCAGCTAAGCAGCATAGATGGAACACATTAAATAAAAACTGTCAATTGCCTCTTATTGTCTGTTCTTAATCCATACCCCTCTTTCACAGTGAACTGTTATTCTCAGATATGAAGTAGATTTTGCCAACCTTAAAACATGCAGTGCCTGGCTACATTCTTTTTGTTGTTGTTCTTACAATTATCACATTCTTCTTCTATTCCATTCCTTTGCCATACCTTTTATTATCTAACCATAGTATAGGATTCTTTTTGGATGGTAGTTTTGCTAAGACTATTTTTTTTTTTTACTGAGCACATGAATTCTCCAGCCCTTTGGTTTTCTACTGTATAATATGACTGTTGAAATCACATGTTATGGAGGATGGAATGATGATTGTCGTTATCTCATGGGCAATCTTTCAGGGTGATGATCGTATGAAGCTTCCCAGTCCAAATGACAGCAAATTCTTCCAGAATCTCTTGGATGAAGAGGATTTGGAAGATATGATGGATGCTGAGGAATATTTGGTCCCCCAGGCTTTCAACATCCCTCCTCCCATCTACACGTCCAGAACAAGAATTGACTCCAATAGGGTAAGAACTAATTATACACAAGGACCATGATACTTCTGAAGGACAAATTTGTATGCATAATTGTAAAGCATAAAAGTTTCCATATAACTATATAGCTTATTATTGCAATCTCTATATTAAAAGCACAGTACAGACAAAAGATATGCCAAGCTAACCACAGATAAAGTTAACTTTGAAAGCTAAGTATGAACAATACAATACGTACCCTGAGACATCACCATTTAGGTAAAAATTATCTTATTCATCTTAAATTAAACACATTTTAATTTCTAAAAACAATGTGATAAAATTTTGTTCATATTGTAGTGAACATTCTTACCCATTAGGCTTTCTACTACTCTTTATTTAAGCTATGGTATGCTGTATTAATCAACACTAATACAACTTTTTTCACTCATTGAAGAAACATTTTTTTTTGGCCAAGTGAAATACAAACATTGAAAAGTATGTGAGCCTTTAAACCACATCAATCACAATTAGAAACTCAGTGAATCTTTACTAAGACATTGATTTAAGCTTTAGCAGAAGCTTTTGAGAAGAATTTACATTTTAAATATTAAATCCACTTTATGTGGATCCGAGTTTTTCACTAAGTGCGGTCAAACCCATTTATTTCTTTTTAAAGACTCACTTTTCAGTACCAGAGAGATGGCACTTATTAGTGTGCAGTGCTTTTACACTAGACTTTAGTTCAGTTCCCAGAATCTAAGTCAGGCAGGTGAAACTCCAGTTCCCTACAATCAAGTGCTGTGTTCTTGTCTCTGTGAGCAGCTGTGCTTATGCTCTCAAATATATATACATTCATTTTAATAAAATGAACCTTTTTAAGTACTTTAGTTAAAAAAATCACTTGTCATCCATTCAACGCATATTGTCTCTATACAGGAATTGTTAGCATGCATTATCGATTCAAGGAAAGCCCATGTAATTCATGCTTTCTGAACATATACAGGCATCCTGATAGCATGGAACTGAAAACAACCCGGATGCCCATCAACAGCTGAATAAATAACAAAGAATGTGGTACATAAATAAAGAAGAATATTAATCAGCTATAAAGAAAAATAAAATCACTAAATTTTCAGAAAGATATACTTGAAAATTATAATATTAAAGGAACTAGAAAAGCTCAGAAAGAATAGAAAGAAAGAAAGAAAGAGAGAGAGAAAGAAAGAGAGAAAAACAGAAAGACAGAAAGAAAGGAAGAAAGAAAAAAAGAAAGACCTGTGTCTTTTCCATCATATGGGGGCCCTAATCTACAATATAAACATATATATAAAGAGATGTAAATGTAGTATAAAATTTAGGCAGGCAATCAAGAGAGGGTAGTATTCAGTGACAAGGAAAGACAGGATGTTAGCAAAAGGCCACATGTCATTAAAGAGATACAACATTAAGTGTTTTTCTAGTTTCAACTCCTTCAGAGTTTTCTTCTCTTTATAGTAGGTAAGTGAATAATAGAACTTTCTGGGTATTGAAGTAACAAGAACCATAAATAAAGTGAATAAATAAATGAATTGATCACAAAAATGTAAAACACTTATTAAAGCAGAAATGCTGCCCAGTGGACATTCTAACTATATAGAAGATGCACACTAACATGTGGAGTTTGGAAATGGTCTAGTGTGTGAGCAGGTTCCTCAGACAAGCTGAATGTTTTCTCTTGTGAGGCAATTAGAAGTATGTGATTTTATTAATTTTGAAACATGTCCAGCTTAAGGAAAGAGGTACCGAGGCATAGAATTCGCATACAGCTTGCCCAGTGCTACATTAAATTATTTCTTGGCCATAATCAAGTGTGGAAATATAATGAATTTAAGTCTACACTCAATTTCTTCCATGAATAAGATACAAACATGGTGGTTAATTGTTTTCTAGAAAGTAACTTTCCCCTTTAGTCTCTTCATCTCAAAGCATTGCCAAGGAAGCACACCAAAATGTCTTAGCTCTCTCCATAAGCTTAAGGGAAACTTCAAGTTTCTGGTCATTCTTGAAAATGGAAGTCACTTTATCTCTGATTGACAGAAATAATGAAATGACACCTAGCTTTTACTATTCAATGCATCTATATATTAACAACTCTCAGCCAGATGACAGCCCAATGAAGTTATTTTATTATTTATTATTACCACATCTTACAAACAAGAAACCTGTCACCCAGACATGAAGTAATAAGCCTGGTGTCCCATGGCTAGCCAGTGAAAGACCAGAGCTCTTATATAGGTCATCTGTCTCTAATTCAGTGTACTATTCCTTCAAAAGTACAAGTTTATTTCCATGGTGTGCTTGTTATTCTTGGCATTGACCTCAGTCTCTGGGACTTGTCAGTGAACTTCCCTCCTAATTGTCTCATAAAATGCAACTCATCTCAGTGACATCTTTGATACTTCTTCCTACATTTGAAAGACTGGTTGTGTAAAGGCAGAGTGAAGTCAGGCTTGTAGGCACACCTATAATCTCAGCAGTGAGGAGACTGAGGCAGGAAGATTTTATGAATTCAATGCCAATCAAGGTTAGTAGTGATTCCAATCTCTGCCTGGCTAAATAGTGAGATCTTGTCTCAACAAATAAACAAAAGAAAAACAAATTACAATAGGAAGAAAGGAGAGAAGGGATAGAAGGGAGGGATTACACATCCAGACCACAGTTTACTTTTCTTTGTGCTGAAAGAGAGAGAGAGAGAGAGAGAGAGAGAGAGAGAGAGAGAGAGAGAGAGAGAGAGAGAAGGAAAAAAACTTGATTGCAACCAGACCTGAAAAATTTTATGTCCCAATAGGGGCAGATAACTTAAAGGTTTAAAATTCTAATTCATAAACCAGGCAATTGTGGTACACACCTTTAATCCCATCACTAGAGAGACAGAAGAGAGAGGATCTCTGAATTCTAGGCTATCCTGCCCTACAGAGTGAGTTCTAGGACACCCAAGGCTACCCAGAGAAAAAAGAAAAAACAATAACGACAACAACAACAATAAAAACTCTTTGGAAAAAAATTAATTCGTAGATAGATTGTGAATATCCATCTTTGGGGAGATAGGAAAGTCTGTAGGTATGACAGGGATAACATCCTTGCCCTCTCAATATAGCAAAAACTAACCAAATATCACCAGTGCATTTATTATTCTAAAAGTCAAATTCATCACTTTTAACTTCAATAATCGATTTTCAAGAGAAGAGTTTTGTTTCTTAAAGTGAAATACCATCACAATATCAAGACTAAGGCATGATTCTTTGTCTTTTTAATAAGGATTCTCAAAATCTTAGGTTTTGCTCATTTTAATTTGTAATGCTTAATGCAAGGAATTCTTAATAACAGTTTGATCTAACTAAACATAACTAGACAAAGGAGGAATCTCATGGGGAAGTCCTTGACCTTTTGTCCTCTTCTCTTGTTCTGCATTTTGATTTGCTACCTGCAAACTACTTTTTAAAATTGTCAGTGTCAGGAAAAGTAATTGTACTTAATGCCACTTATTTGGGGAACATTAATGTGTGTGTGTGTGTGTGTGTGTGTGTGTGTGTGTGTGTGTACACATATATGTATGCATGAATGTTCACACACACACACACACACACACACACACACACACACACACACACACGTATTCCATGTTGTACCTGTGGACATACCCTGAGATGGCATTTTCACTATCTACCTTATTTCAGACAGGCTCTTTTGTCCACTATTGTGTATGCAATTCTAGCTGGCCTGTGACTCTCCTCTCTCCAGCTCACATCTTGCCATAGGCATGCTAGAATTATAAGCACATGCTGGTGGATCTGCCTTTACCTAGGTTCTGTGATACCAACTCAACCTCCCATGCTTTCATAATAAATATTTTATCTACTGAGCCATTTCTCTGGCCCAGAAAAAATCTTGATCATTTATATTGTCCTAATTTTAAATATCTAGCTTTATATAACTCTTATTTCAACTTATTACGTGTTACAAATATTATTTCCACCCTTGTCTACAGTGTTGCTACACTATTTCATAGTTATTTCAACTTTAGTTTCTGCAGTCAAGTTATGTAATAAGGAACAATATTTAAAGATATCAAGAATGGAGAATTTATAAACACATTTGAGAAATCTTTATTAACAAGTTAATATTCAGTTTTTAAATGCAAAATGAATATATATATATATATATATATATATATATATATATATATATCACTGATGTTCTGGCTCTTTCTATAGCATTATTTTCTCATTTTTAAATTAACAACTGTACCCATCTCTGTGAGTGACAGACAATTAACTTTGGAATCACATTTTCTCTAGTAACAGGCCAATAAACATTAATCTCTTTTAGAATGACACAATTTTGGTTTTCTCTTTTTTACTTATCACTAACATAATTACAGATACATTCTATTAGGCTTGGTACACATGACAAACCTGTTGATGTGTTTACTCTTAAATTCTGTGTACATTTCCCAACATCGAACAAATTATTGAAGCCGTCTCTTCTGTAATGTGATAGATTGTTTGAAAGTTCACAGGTGGGGCAGCAAGATGTTTCAGTGTGGTATGGAACCTGCCATCAGGCCTGATGAACTGATTTGAATTCCCAAACCTACATGCATGGTAGAAAACCTATTCCTGCAAGTTGTACTTTAACCCTCAAACGTGCAGTGTGGCCCATACAGTATGCACACTCAAAATAAGTAAATTTTAAAAATGTAAGTTTTAAAACCACATGCATTTTGATAAATTATAACCTTAAGATAATGAGTAAAATAATACAATGCTCATATTTGTCCAAAATGCTAGTAAAAATAAATTAAAGAAACACTAGACAACTGTCATCTAATCTATAACTGATGCTATTATTATTAGATATAATTGTAAAATATCTTAAATATTTTTACCAAAATAATGTACCCATTGCATCTACTCTTATTATGTAAGCAGGAGAACATAAAAGGCTGTTTAACGCCAGGCAGTGGTGGTGCATGTCTCTAGTCCCAGCACTTGGGGGGCAGAGGCAGGCAGATTTCTTGAGTTCGAGGCCAGCCTGGTCTACAGAGTGAGTTCCAGGGCTACTCAGAGAAACCCTGTCTCAAAAAAAAATGTAAAAAAAAAAAAACACATTAAAAATCTGTTTAACTTCAGCAATCCTTAGTACCTTACATTCATAAAGCAGTGTCTTGTGGTGGGATCATTTGCTACCTGCTTTAAGATGAGCGTCTACTTTCTTTCTCTTAATGATAATATGATTAAAAGAAACTAATTTTTGGGCTCAGTAATTAAGATCACATGCTGCTATGCTGGAAGATCTGACTTAGGTTCTTGGCACCTACAGGGATCTTACAACTAGCTGTAATACCAGCTCCAGGGGATTTGATGACTCTGACTTCCACAGGCCCTTTACTCCTTCACTCATAGCCACAGAAACAAGTACAGAACACACACACATACACACATGACCTTACAGAATTAAAAATAATAAAAAAAGTAATTAACTAAAATAAGTTGGAAATCAGACATGACATTACAGAACCAGTCCAGGGTATGTTGGCATGTTGGGCATAGCGGTCACGTCATTTAATCGGGTTCATGTCATTTTCTTTAGTCTTAAGGATGCTGAACTGAATTATAAATTATTTCTTCACTTTAAAATTACTTTATAACTGATTGGCATTTTCAGAAATTATATTTCAGACATATGCATGGGGATTTGTGTGTGTGTGTGTGTGTGTGTGTGTGTGTGTGTGTGTGTGATGAATATTTCATTGGAAAATGGCCCAAATGATACTGAGTTTTGTCATTATACAACCCTCTGCTTTCAGGGTTGGGATATAGGGGAGAAGATCCCACAGACACAATTTAAGAAAGCATAGCTCTATGACACGGCAGGGAGGAGTTAGGTGGCATAACAAGGTTACTCTTGTTGCAATTTACCAAGGATCAATATTAATGCTAACAATAGCTGCTTCTGGAGGGATAAATGACTGTAGTCTCAGGATATTGGTTTTACATTTTGTCCAAGATCTATCAAGGTTTCCTGCTGTTCATCCTTGACAAGAGGCTTGAGGTTTTTGTTTGGTTTTAATCTATTAAGCCTGATGTAGTAGCTCTTCTTATGAGACACCATATCTCTTTTTGTCTCATGCAGTCTTCACTCAACAGCTAATCCTCTTAAATTTTTCAGTATACTATAGTCAAAGTAAACAAATCGATATATTTGAATCGGAATAAATAAATTAATACATTTGAATATTTGTCATAGGTTTGGCACTGAGGTGGGCAGGGAGAATAGAGTTGGGAGAGGATGTTCTCTCTGCAGAGTCTCAATCTAGTTGAGGACATTTTATTAGGAGAGAAACATTGGATAGTGTAGAGAAAAGGTAAAATAATCCAAATCAAGATAAGAGATTATAGGAAGACATTTTAGCCATGTCTTTGTGAAGGAAGAGTACCAGACTCAAAACAGGGTCAGATGAAGCAAACCAACGGTCAACCTAAAATGACATGTGCATGCTACTTATTTTTATCATCTTAATTTTTAGAACATTTTTATATTTTGCAGGCTTGAGAGTCTATCATCAGACAAGGAAGTGTTCACATTTTCTTCCCAGTGAAAAACCTGGGCTTTAAAGGCTCCTGCTCTCCTCTGAAGCTTCCAACTCAAAGCAAGATTCTTTGCAGCCTCTATGCAAAGCACTTTAGAAATTCCCTTCTGTCTCTCTTGCTACAACTCTAATTCAGACTTCATCGCTTCACAGATCACACCGCACTGTCTAAGTATGCAGATCTAGCATTTAGATTATTTCCAAAAGACTTTCTTTTGTGTTTCTTCCCTCCCTCTTCCCTCCTTCCTTCATTCTTTTCATCTAGTGCTAGAGATCAAAGCCTCATGACCTCATGACTCATAGGCAAGTTTTCTTCCACTGAGATACACCCACAACCAGTGATAGCATTTTGTAATTATACAGTACTTCTTTTAAAAAATTAATATGTCCTTATATTGTACCAAAAAAATGATATTAGTGGTTCATTCCAGTACCTGAGCTTTTCTTTTTCTTTTCTTCCTTCATTATTCTTTCCTTTTTCTCTTTTTCTTCATCAATTTCTTCTTCTCTTTCTCCTCCTTCATTACAGTACATTTTTGTATTCTTTCATCAATGGGCAAAACTTGAATGGTATATATTTTAGTAGATCTCTCTTTATATGATATATAATCCTATTGTCATTATCAGTTTAATAACCATTGGATATTTATCCTATAAATGCCTTCCCCATTCCACTTGTCTGGTCATTGCAATTTACTTTTCTGCAGCTCACACACAAAAGCCAATCAGAGCTGCAAGCATTGTCAGTACATGTCTCTCTAAGTGTTTATCTCTTGGAATTTTCTGTCTCAATATGGAACTTTGGATAATTTGGTTTTTTTGTTTGTTTGTTTGTTTGTTTGTTTGTTTTAGAAATGTCATCTCTCCTACAGATGATAGAATTTTTGCTTTTAAAATTATGTAATATAAAATTGAATTTCTTTTATTTCAAATTTTTGGGAATTCTGGAGATAGCAAGAACTCTTGATCTGTCTGATTTTATATTAACTATATATTTAAACCTGAGACATTTCATCCAGGGACTCGAGGAAGGAAAGATCCTGCTAGTAAATACCAAAATTATTTTAAAAATAAATCAAGATGCATTTGTTTCCATTTATAAAATTCTATATCCTTACTTACATAGCAATATTCTCATTATTTAACATTATTAGGCTCTTTTTATAATAACCTCCACACAATCTCTCTTCTCCTCTCTTTTTCTGCTTCCTGACCCTCTCTTTGTCTTCAAATATGATTTGTTCTAGAAAGTTAGTTTACCTAGAAATCCTACAAACAGAAACATAAGCTGTGCTGTTAGTCCTCGGCACTGTTATGGAGAAGAATTCTAATCCCAGAGTTTTACATCGCCATACTATGAAGTCCATGCATAAGGTACTATGAGACTTTCTAGTACAACTTTTTCATTTTATGGAGGTGCAAAGTAAAACTGGCAATGCTGACTTCTACACCCCACTGTCCTTGCTTTCAAGAGGTAGGTGCAGGGCCCTTTTCCAATCTCTTGGATCTTTATCTAGTATTCTGTCTTTGATTGGTTCTGTTAGTTTGTTTTTGCTGTTAGTTTGTTTTTACTGAGGTCTTGATTTTACTTCCAGTCTAATGAGATTTAGTATCAACTGGCTTAAAAGGCTCCTGCTGGGAGTGCAATGAGAAGCCAGAGCCCCTGCTGCTGCTTGCTCCTCTGTTTATGCTTCTAAGAGACTCCCTGTAATCAAGAGTTAATGGTTTAGGGAGATCAAATGGAATTGATAGAGCCAAAATCGAAGAATAAAAGCAGAGCAAACAGTATCTGTGTTTGAAATCAGTTATGACGTACTTGACAATAAAATGATCTTTACACATTTAGAAGATGTATCAAAATCTCCAAATGCAAAACTAAATATGACTACTGTTTATTGAACACATAATTCTGTTCTAAACTCTACTCAAAGTTTATACATAGATTACCCTTTACTTTCACAACACAATAGAGAGCAATACTCTTATTGGCTAATTCCCTCATTGGCCATAATAGGAAATATGGAGCTGCTATGGTGAATAGTGAGATTTGAATGCAAATCTCACTTGTCTGGAGTTAGTGCTTTTTCACTAGTAAAAAAAAAAAAGAAAATCAAGTAATCAACACCAATAAGCAATGCATAAATTGTAAGTATTAGCCCAAATATTTAAATGATCTCATCAAAAGTTGGTACAGACTAATACATTTCTTTCATTTTTTAAAAAGGTATGTTTTTACAAAAACATTTTGACTCTAGCCTACAAAGTGATATTTTGAAAAAAATACCATCACTTCTTTCCATCCTGCAAGAGGCAATATAATTATAAAGTCATAGAGTCACTCATCCTGTGATGGCCACCTCTGTAAGTGATAGCTGATTACTGTTCTAAGGTTACAGAGCATGTCATCATATAGCACATTTTACTTTCTTTAAAGAATCTTAATTGTCTAATAGCTAAACTCCCAATAACCTAGTTGGCCTGGTAACTTCATTAAGAGTTTAGCTATTCAAAAGCCAAACCACTGTCAGGTTCCATGACACCAAATGTGTCACAAGAGCTACTTGTAAGATAGAGAAGTTCACTTCAAGAACACCTGATGCTTGTCATTGATAACAGTCTTTCAGTATGGAATTTGGAATACTACTAAACATAGTCCTACAAGAGAGTCAACACATGCAGTAGACACATTGAGTTTCAATGAGAGTCTGGCTTTAAAGCACATTTCAGTCGTGTTTATGAAACTATTTTACTTAGCAAGTGTTAACAGTCACAGAACCTATCAACAACAAAATTAAATTTCTTTTCTTTATTGTTAAATACTAGCAAAGAATATCAGAGCTCAAAAAGGAAACAAAGAGTATAAAGAGACATCTGGAATAGATACATAGATTTATAACATTAATGAACATGTTATCTAAACCATTTAGATGTTTACATTTTAGTATGTCACCAGATTCATAGCTCTCTTCTAAATGACTGGACATATTTCATTAAGAAGTCTATTTTTCATGGCATAGCACCTGAGCAAGATCATTAGCAATTTCTTCACCTCTTATATAATGGAACTGGGACATTATCATCAACTTCTTATTCAGATTTTTGGAAGGTTATTTTGAATCTGTCTTTGTCTGCCCAGAGCTCCCTGTCTGGTCCAGCCTGCAATGCTGATTGGTTCTCCAAAGGCTTGAGAAAGTTTTGTTCTATTTCCTTCTCCATAAGTATTGATGGCATTTTGAGAGGTTCAGAATATCCTTTGATTACTCCATGAAATGGAACAGAGAAGATAGCTGTCGGTCGTAGGGGGCAGGCTTGCTCATCAACTTTCCTTTGTGCACTTTCTGTACTTGACCGTTCCCTAATCATAAGCACCTTGTGGCTCTGCTCTTTCCCATTCTCACCTGTGTCTATGAAAAAGCTCCTTTCTCAATTCAGAATCCTGACATACCAGAATGTTCTAAACAGAGGCTAATTTTACTCTGTAGCTTTCACTGTAAATGAATAGCTGTGGACCAGCCTTTCATTACACTCAAGCAAAAGCTAAATTGAGAGACCACCACACCACTCTGGGAGAATTTCCAAATACAACAATCATAGTTCTTGCTTCAAAATATTGTAGATCAGGTGAAATAAGTACAGCAAATCAAACAGGGAAGCAAATTGGCAATTTAATCCATAACCAGTTTGTTTTGATTTTTCCAAAAATGATCATAGCCATTATTTAATAACATACTTAATTGATTCTTCAGAAGAAAGAATGCTTAATGTTCTCCACATTGAAATACTGAGATGTACATAATTCATATTCACTGAATGCCTGGATAGCCTATTTTCAGTTGGAGCCAGGTGTTGTGGTTCTGTATTGGAGAGATACGCTATTGGGTATTCCGAAGTTGAAATGACGAATTCATTCTTTTACTCTTAGCAATTGTGTATATTTATAAGAGTGTGTAATTACTCAAAGACAGAATAATAACACATGGTGCAGATTGATTGGCACTCACTTATCTCAAGTACCATATAAGTGCTATGTACTCATTAGTTTGTTTAATCTCCTGAAAACTTTGCTTTAGTTTTTATCTATTTACCACTTATTTTCCCCCACATTTTCTAATGTTTACTATTGTAAGCTATCTACTATATCATCTATTTTGCACATTTGAAAAGTGAGACACACCTATGAAATGATAGGGCCCAGCATCCTGCCTCAAAGGGTTCCAGGGACTGTGCCTTACCAGAGTGGTGTATTGCCTCTCATGTTGCCTCTGAAATTCCTTTGTTGTGTCATGATCGCTATCAAGTCAATTCTGAGCATTCATTCTCAGTGCTGGAGATCAATACTAAACCTTGGAATACACTCAGCTAACCAGCTACTGCTCTGCCCCCTCCACAGTCAGTATTCAGTAAAATTAAAGTGGGATGTGTCAGAAAAGAAGTTTATTATTCATTTATTTTTATGTATATATGCATGTTTTGACTACACGTATGCCCTTTTATCACATGTGTATAGGGCCCATGGAGGAAAAGAGGGACATTAGATCCCTAGGGTCTAGAACTGTCTTAATTAGGGTTTGTACTGCTATAAAGAAATACTATAGCCATGACAACTCTTATAAAGGAAAATATTTCATTGGGACAGTCTTATTGTTCAGAGGTTAGTTCATTGTTGTCATGGTGGAGAAACATAGCAATATGCAGGCAGACATGGTGCTGGAAAGGAGCTAAGAGTTCTACATCTGGATCAGTAAGCAGGGGGACAAGAATGAAACACATTTCTTCCAACAATGCCATAACTACGCCAACAAAACCACACCTCCTAATTAGTGCTACTCTCTCTTAACCAAAGGTGGCCATTGTCTCTGAAAGCACTAAAAGACTTGTAGATGTTTATGAGATGTCATGTGTGTTCTGGGAATCCTAACTGGGTACTCTAGAAGTACTGAGCCACCGCTTCAATTCTTCAGCATAGAATTTTGGTTTCTTGAACAATTGAATCATTATATTCTTCATGATGGTAGTGGTCTTCAAGGGACTGTCTTAGTAAGAGCTGTTCAAAGTTAGGGTGATTTCAGGCAAACAGCAACAACAAAGAAAACCTTTTTCAGTTGGTAATATATTCATTAAATAGTCATTAATGGAACTGCTATGTATTTAGTTCTCCTAGAAACTCATCTAACCTTGCCCTCAAAAACATTGACAAATAAGCAAGTAACCAATAAAACACAGTGAGCAAGGGTTGTTACACTGGGGACCAGGAAAGTGCATAAGGAACTATTGAATGAAGTGAGCTTTATAATGAGAGCATGACAAGCCATTTCTGGCTTCTGGTAAGACAATTCTGACAGTATTTTAATATCTGAACTAAGGTAGAAAGAGAAAGAATTCAAGGAATACTATGGGAAGCTTAATAAAAGTAATGGTTTTGAAATAGATCTGTGGGATCTGGATATTCATTGAATAATACAACAGGAGAGAGGAATGTCAGGTTTACTAACTCTTCAAGGGGACAAATGTTAGCATTATAGATTAGAGCATAAAATAAGATGAGTAGAATAAGAAAATGAGTGGGTGTTTTGGAACTTAAGTAGACAACATCACCAGACTGCCAGAATATAAACCTAGAGCAGCAATGAAGCTGTCATCAGTGGGAAGCCATTTGTGTGCTGATTCAGGGCCCTTATGTTACTAGTCCTTCTTAACATTTTAGCATAACATAGAGCTAGTAGGGAGCCATATACAGATAAATCCTGAACCAGGTCAAGACGTGAAATTTTCTTGGCTATAGAATGTACTGCAATTTAGTATACTTAATTTTATTTCAGCTTACCTTGTTTTACCTACGTGGAGAGATGAGGTATCTAATGGCCCAGATTTAAATATGGATCCAGTACAGTCAAGCTTGTATAAGCCTGGACGTTTAGCTACTCAGTTTATTGTTCTCCAAACTGTGGATAAAGACCATATGTACCAGAGAATATGTGAGGAGCCAGAGCAATTATATTTATAGGATATCTTAAATTAACAGCTCGGTGATTATTTTTTCTTTCTTTCCCTGCACCCCAATTTCCTCACATAGTGCTCCTCCACATTCTGTTTGCTCTCACCTCTTTCTTGACTTACACAATCTCCCTCTTTCGTCTCTCCAATAACAAAAGTAATTCACACTAAGACTTTGTGAATTGATAGATATGATTGAAAACAGACAGGATGGACTAGGTTGAAAGATCACATTGTAGAGAATACAGACTCCTATTCAATTCCTTTTCTTCATTGTCTGCCTCTGTCGACTCTATTTCCTTACAGACTCAAATTGTCCTTTGTATCATATATTAGAATTTCCCTTCTCACCTGAGGGCTTTGACCCATTGTTAAATTATCTACTAACTACTCAAACACTCAGGATTTAAAGTGTTTTAACAAAGAAGTTAACTGTCTCTTGGGAATAATTTTAGTCTACTTACAATAACAAGTTTTCTGTTTTATTATAATTTTCAAATTAAATTGAGGGACACTAAGCGACTGTCAGCCCATAGACACTCTTAATGAACAGAGGCTATGGAAGGAACAAAGGGTGCAATCATGTTATTAAGAGAATGATGACTAAGGCTTGAGAAACTGCTGTGTTGAGACAAACAGAAGATCCAGTAAGTTTAAGGACTCCTTGGGATGGAAAATATGGCATTGTAGAGGATGTGTAATGCTTCTGCCCCAGTATAGGAACTTTGAACAAATGAGAGGAGATAAGAGATAGCAAAGTTAAGAATGTACATCAGCTGTAAATAATAATAAATTTTTAAAAAAGTACAGAAGTAGTAGGAAATAAAGGCTACCTGGAAGATCAATGCAGTAATTAATCAGAGGTTATATGATCTAACTACCTACTTTTATGTACTTACATAAATATAAGTACTGTGTTCTTGTTATGGGCAGAATAATATGCTAGGTTATTTATGGACATTCTTACAAAGTATATTGCTAACATGAACATGAAGCATCCTTACCTCATTTTACATTAAAAATGTTTTAAGACTCAGATTTTGACTAACTTGTCACACACCTGTAACAGGTAGTAAGTAACTCAAGATTGCAGTCCAGATTTAGATTGCTTCAAGGCACATACTAGAAAATGTAAAAGATCTAAATACTGATATCCTGAAAGGGACGCAAACGAAATGATAAAATTAGAGAAAGAAATCATGGCAAAACAAAAGGCTATGGTCAGAGAAAGGAATTATTTTTCTTCGTATTCACAGTGGGAGTTTTGGTGCTGTTCGGGTATAACCATGTGATACTTAAAGTGTAAGTGAGATACAGTCACAGCCATGAAGAATCCTACCAACACACTGGCACTTATCCAGAAATGACTGTACTATTATTGTGAATAAACATGAGCAATCGTACATTGCTTCCAAAGACTGTAGAGAATACTCAAGTGGGTAACGGCCTGTGGTAGAGTAAGTTAACATGAGATTCATAATGGGAAGGGAATGGACTGATTTTTGAGGGGGAAGCTGTGATCTAAAATCTTGTCACTGGCTCAGAAAAAATATCATAGGATAAATGTTTTCCACTAGAGAGAGTAGGCAAGGAAGGCCCTGTATGTGCAGGGTGGCCACCGAAAGACATGTGAGATTGCTAAGGCAAGAGTGCAGGAAACATTTTCACAAACAGGGAAGACATAAATCTGGGTTTTCTAAAAATAGACACTCTTGAGTTTTTGAGTAGAGTTGAAATAAACGATAGGGACCTACGGAGATAGCTCAGTGGTTAAGAGTACTTGCTACTCCTTCCAAGGGTATGATATGAGTTTATTTCCCAGCCTCCTGATGGAGTGGCTCACAGTAGACAGTAACTCTAGCTTCAGGGATCAGACATCTTCTTCTGGCTTCTACAGACTATGACACACATGTGGCCTGTGCCCAGAAGGCATATGTACATATATACACACAGAAAAATAAAGATTTTTTTTAAAAAGGAAAAGAAAACAAAATTTACATTTTTTTTCTGTTGTAAACTTTATGAAATCATATGAGCCATGGGAACTGGATTCGCAGTTATTACAGAGCCCTGGGAAGATTTTCCTGCTGAAGAGCAGAAAGCCTTGGCTTTCCTGCTTAAGGGAAAAACCACTGTGGGTCAAAAGAATGTGAAAACAAGGGGAAAAGCCTAGAGAGAATTAATGTGCATCTGTTTTCAAATCACATGTTACTGAGCACTTCCTTTGGGACTTGTGATATTTAGAAGCTCAAGATGGATGGTGTGGACCCTGGAAGTTTAATATAATAACAAAGAGCCCTTTATTTATAACATTTCCTTCCTCCCTTCTGGAGACAGCATGGTCCTGAACATTTTAAAATTTTATTTGTGGGCTGATAAACATTTTATGAGTGCTCACCTGACTTATGTTCTGGACGATCTTCCTGCTTGCTTTTGCTCTTCTCTTGGTCAGAATTTCCAGGCAGGAGCATATGGAGGTGTTGCAGAGCAAATAATTTACAGGCTGGATTTGTGCCATGCTCTCTCAGACAGATCTCCTCCTGCATAATTGGCATCCAGTATGATCCTGGAGGACCCCAGACAGTAGGATCTCCAGAATTGTGGGCAGTTGCTAAGATTACTTCTAATTGCTTTCACTTGAACCTGGGTCACCATTAAATAGGCATTTTATAGATAACTCACAGAAATAATCAAAATTCCCTCTTCTATTTGTTACTTTGGGCAAGGACATCTAAATCTATCTATCCCAATTTGAGCTGCCAGTTATTTTTATTTATAGTTGCTGTTTAGATAAACCACATTAGAAGAAACTGGATAAAAGAGATACTGATAGAATTGGTTAGTTAATCTATTTAAGGAACTTGTCTCAGATTTAATCATGATGAGG
>JADRCD010240197.1:0-10896 GCA_019843815.1 Montemys delectorum
GAGAGAATACAAATTAACAAAATCAGAAATTAAAAGGGAGACATAACAATTGAAACTGAGGAAAGTAAAGAAATCTTTAGAGCATACTTCAAAATCTTGTATTCCACAAAACTTGAAAATCTAAACAAAATGGACCATTTTCTAGACAGATATCACTTATCAAAGTTAAACCAAGATTTATTCTCTATGTTAGTCTCACAACTGAATCCAAGAACACATTAAGAACATCATTCACTATGATCAAGTAGGCTTCATTCCTGGAATGGAGGGATGGTCTTATATATGAAAATCCATCAATATAATCCACTATATAAACAAACAAAAATAAAAAACAAACAAACAAAAAACCATGTGATTGTCTCATTAGATGCTAAAAAGCCTTTGACAAAATCTAACTTCCCTTCATGTTAAAAGTCTTGGAGAGATCAAGGATTCAAGGCACATACCTAAACTTAATGAAAGCAATACAGTAAGCCAAAAATACAACAGCCCAATAGCTAACATATAATTAAATGGAAAGAAACTTGAAGCACTCCCAATAAAATCAGGGACAAGACAAGGCTGCCCACTCTCTCCCTATCTACTCAGTATTGTACTTGAAGTTCTCGCTAGATAAACAAAACAAGTGGAGATCAATGGGATACAAATTGGAAAGGAAGAAGTCAGGCTATCATTATCTTCAGATGATATGATAGTATACATAAGTGACTCCAAAAACTATCAGAGGACTCCAACAGCTGATAAAAAATAACTTTCAGAAAATTGGCTGGATAAAAAAATTAACTCAAAGAAATCAGTGGGCATCTTTTATACAAATGATAACAGGCTGAGAAAGAAATAAGGAAAACAACACCACTTACAATAGCCACAAATAACATAAAATATCTTCGTGTAAGTCTAACCAAGCAAGTAAAAAGACCTGTATGACAAGAACTTCAAGGCCATGAAGAAAGAAATTTAAACAGATACAAGAAGATAGAAAGATCTCCCATGCTCATGGATCAGCAGGATTAATATAGTGAAAATGGTCATCTTACATTCATTGTAAGATGAATGTTCTCCTTCCGAAATCATTCTACACATTCAATGCAATCCCCATCAAAATTCCAAACATAATATTTTTCCAGACCTTCACAGAATATTTCTTAACTTCATATGGAAAAACAAAACACCTAGAATAGCTAAAACACTCCTAATAATAAGAGAACTCTTGGAGGTGTCACCATCCTTGATCTCAAGCTGCAGTACAAAACAATAGTAATAGAGACTGCATGTGTTGGTAAAGAAACAGACAGGATAACCAATGGACTAGAATTGAAGACCCAGAAATAAACCCACACACATACAGACACTTAATTTTGACAAAGAAGCCAAAGCCCTAAAATGGAAAAAAGAAGTCATCTTCAATAAATGCTGGTCTAACTGGATGTCTGCATAAAGAATACAAATAGATCCATAGTTATCACAAAGTGGATCAAGGATCTCAACATTAAACCAAATACACTAAATCTAATAGAAGAGAAAGTGGAAAAAAAAACCTTGAATGCATTGGTACCAGAGACAATTTCCTGAAGAGAACACCAATGGCTATTTTGTATTTTTTTTGTACACACATTTATTTTAATACTTAGGTATTTAACCACTTTAATTTAATTTTATGTCAAGTATCTACAAACCATGTAGTGAGTAATTTTTTTTAATAAAAGGATTTTTTTTTACACCACTAATATTTGTATGAGTTAAAGAAAACAACCCTTTTCAATGTTTGGACTCCTATATTTAAAACATTTATATAATCAGTTGTTCTGTGGCTAGAATTATTTTTTTCTGTCTCGTCTGACCTCACAAGGGTTACTTTGTGCTTGGATGGGTTCTGCCATGTCTGCTGTGAGGTCCCTTTGTTCTAAGATAGAATCATTTGCAGGGATGCCTTCAACATAGTTCTCTTTTATCTTTCTTCTTAGTAGTTCTAAATTCTCCTTCCAACCAACCTTTGTTTCATTTCACCACTTTGTGCAATTCCAAATAAGTTTTGAACTCTTGGAAAGTGCTTCCATGTCTAACTATTTTCTAGTCTAGACCAAGAATGCCATTACTTGTGGCACATTCAACTCTCAAAGTGCACTACGAGCCAGGAAAGTGTCAAGACATGTGGGAAACTCTTCTGTACCCTACTACAAGTGGCTCTACATTCACAAACTTCAGTGTACACTGGAAGACACGGCATAGATATTCTTATACTCTTTTAAAAATTATACATTTTAACTAAAATATAGTTATATTACCTTCAACTTTCTCATTCCGTTCTGCATCTCCTCCCAAGTTACCTCTAACTTCTCCAATCCCTCTTCATTGTCAGATAGATAAGCCCTTCTTTCTCAATTATTATTATTATTATTATTATTATTATTATTATTATTAAATACATACATATGCTTATGTTTATATCCACAATTGTATAAATTGTGCACAATGAATACATTTTTGTTGGTGGTGTGCATGTAGCTGTAGGGCTGATGGGTTTGTAGTGGATTACCAATTAGAAGAATCATTCCTAGGAGAGGCCAATCCTGCCTCCAGCATTGTATTCTTATTGTCAGCCCATTAACAATGCTTTTGTATGCTGGAAATGTATTGGTATCAGCTTCTGAAGTGAATATTGAAGCTTTTCTAAAAAAAGACAAAGCTTCTACTTTTCAAATTTTCATTAGGTATTATGAACAGTAATTTCTCCTCTGCATATTCAGATTCCTCATGGCATCTCTGTCTCTCTCTTTCTCTTTCTCTTTCTCTTTCTCTCTCTGTCTGTCTCTGGTTCTCTGTCTATATCTCCCTGTCTTTCTCTCTGTCTGTCTCTCTGTCTGTTTCTGTCTCTGTCTGTCTCTGTCTCTGTCTGTCTCTGTCTGTCTCTGTCTGTCTCTGTCTCTGTCTCTGTCTCTGTCTCTGTCTCTGTCTCTGTCTCTCTCTCTCTCTCTCTCTCTCTCTCTCTGTGTGTGTGTGTGTGTGTGTGTGTGTGTGTGTGTGTGTATGTGTGTGTGTGAGAGACTGGTGTTAAGCTTTCTTGTGTGGAGCATACCCATATCCTTCTCCAATATTTTGAAAATGTCATCCTCTGTTTTTTTCCCAGCTCATTTTTGAATTCCATCAGAATTTCCCTTTTATCATTTCCAATGTTGATAAAACATACAATTAAAATGGATAACAAAACTAATCGTCAATTACTGACTATACATCTCTCCTTTCTCTTGTGCTCAGTTAATATGTTTTGCCTAATGTGTTTATTATCTGGAAATGGGTTTGGGTCTCTCAAATGATAATTCTTCTCATTTCTGCTACTACCAAATACAACTTGATAATATTTGGTGTTTGTTATTTTACTTTTCTATATTTTCTGAAAAAGATTTTATTTTCATTTCTAATAACTACTTATAGACATCTTTCATAGGAAAGTCCAGCAATTGTTTTCATGAACAACTGTTGCTACTGAAGTAAGAGAAGAAATAGAAACTTGAAATCTAGTCAGTTATGTTCCTGGTGCTTTGTAGTGAAGGGTGTTAAGTAGAGTTTGAGTTTGTTTTTATGTCTGGCTTCATATTTTCTGATGGTGGTTTACTTTGAGTTTGTCATGTTTTAGGTAAATTGGCCTTAAATTTGCAATGTAGTTGAAGAGGACCAGGAGCTTCTGACCTTTATGCCTTTTACAATCAAAGTGGTGGGACTAATGACATGTGTCACTATAGCAGGTTTGCTTGATTATTTGTAGAATTTTTTGTTATAAAAAGTTTAGAATACATTTCCTAACCTCTACTCAGAATGCTTATGTTGTGTTTGTTATCACATCTGTTCATTATTTTGAAGAGTATTGGATTTGGCAGCATTGTGTTGTCCAACTCATGATTATTATAATGGAATTTACTGTTTGCAGAAGATATTTTACATACTATACTAACTTTTGTAATTTTCATACTAGGTTCAGGCTATCTTCTATTCTGTCTCATACATAGAAAGGAAAATTTTGTGATTTTTTTTATTCCCCTTTGGTTTTAATCAATTTCAAACATTCAGATGATTTTACATCCATGTCTATCAACTAAATGGATAAGTTGGTGTATGACTGATATTTTTGTTCTTGGTATTAATTTTAAGATCAATAATGGCCCAATTTGTTTCAGTGTGTTAGTAGTTACAGATTATCCTGTTGATCATACTTCCTAAGGTTTATTAAAGATACATCCTTGGAATCCAGCTCTTAGTTACTTTGAATAACATACCACTAATATTAGTAGAATATCCATGTAAGTAATAGTTAAAATAACATTTTCCTATTTTGAGTGTTCTTTGCTCAGATATGAAAAAAACTATATAAATGATGATTGCGGAATTGTATTACACATCTGGACAAGTATGTTCCTGGTTTAAATCTTCTAAGCAATTTTTTTTCTTTTTTCAATTATGTCAGATTTCTTTCCTCCTGACATTCCATTCAAATCTCCCTTGCCTGTTTATTGTGGATGGATTCAATATGTGGAGGAATTTCGAGTGATGCTATGCTGTCCCTGGTGTTTCATTTCTCCCTTGAGTCTTTTGTTTAATATCTTTGTATTTTGTGAGATCTGGAAATTTTCAAGCATTTTGTCAAATACTCATCTTCCCTGTTCACTTGGTGCATTTATAATGTGCAACTTGGCAAACATGCAGTCTAAGTATGTGGATTTGTAAAAATGTTTCCTATCTGTGTGGTAGGTTTTTGAATTCCAGCTGAGTTCAGAGGATATGAAAGTCCTTGATGGTCTGAACAGAAATATGCGATACATACCTGGTAGAATGTAAGTAACTTTAATAACATGTTTACTCCATTTATTTCCAGGAAGAATTCTTTTAAAGTTATCTCAATACATGTAAATCAGGTAGAGGAAACTAGAGACCAGAATCAGGAAAAGGAACTTCTGGAAATCTTTCTAGTCTGTTCAGAGTTCTGCTCTTATTCTCAGAAGCAGAATGCAAAGAGCAAGGGTCATTTTTATCTGTGGTTCCTGAAGGTCTGTACTGTTTGGGGGAGCAAGCTGCATAAGCTCACATCACTGCTGTATTTTCATCTTCCCTGTGGTAGTCTGAATCTGTATGTCCTGTGTATAGGCACTGTAGCATTTCAAGGAAACTTCCTTATCAATATCATACCATCATGTCCTTTTCTCCAGCACTTGTTTAAACCCCGATCTTCCTAAATATATGATCCCCCTAACCTTGGAGTCTATGTCATCATCTGTATATAAAATTGTTCACTGTAGTCAGGAAATTCAGTGGTTTTAATAATTTGAAAAACTTCACTTCCTCTCTGGTGTGCTTTTTGTTCAGGAACTAAATATTCAGGTCAGAGACCTGCTGACTTGATATGTTTGATAACACATTCAGTATTGTAGCTTTTCTGAAATTTAAAGAGGTCAGTGTAGAGTCCTAAAGAAATTATTGGGAAGACATTTGAAGACCCAGAGATATGTTGAAAGATGACTCAGTTCAGTAAGACACTTGCCTGGAAAGTGTGATTAAAATCTGAGTACAATAGTGTGCTCTTGTAATTCAAGTATTCTGAAGGTGAAAAGCGTGCAGATCCCCCCAGGCTTTCAGGTCAGCCATCTTATGCTAACTGTGAGTACAAGGTCAGTGAGAGACCCTGCCTCAAAGGATGCAAATGCATTCTTCAGGATTATACTTAAGTGTTTCAATGGCCTCTACATTCATATTCATATTTGTATATATGCATATGCAATCACAAATAAACCTTCACGCACATATACAAGGACACACGCATATGCATTTTTTTTAAAAAATGGAATACTGTATAGAAACATTCCCACTGTTGTATATAATTTAAAGCCAAAGAAGCTGTGTTTTTCATTCTACATATAAAGCAATAGAATTCAAGACAAGATGTATTATGAATGAGGGAAAGCAGTGGGAAAATTAATTCAAAATGAAAAAATATGATAATATATAAAATTATAAGCATAATGCAAAGTAGTATGGAATAAAATTGTCTAGTATGGTTTTATTCTTAACAGTGTACAGAAAAATCAATAAAGTTGTACATATTACATAAAGACAGAACTGTTATTCATATTATGATCCTCAGAGAATAATCTTTTAACTCCTTATAACTTGAGTGACTTGATAAGGTGAATAACTCATTGAATGAGATTTTTGTTGTGAACAAATATTGTTTCTATTTCTAAATCAAAACCACTAAATTTTATTTAGCAAGCAGTTAATGATTGATAATTTTGAAATTGAAACTAAATGTCAGTGTAGTAGACATTATATTTAAGCCTCTACTTTAGAAAATGAAATGTTATATTACAAATCTACTAAATACACAAAAATTTGACAGTGCATATCCCAAAATACTGGTATATAGGTAATATGGTGTTATTCCATCAGTCACTTCTGTTTCATAATTATTTAGAAATGTTAATTGGAAATTTAACATACACATTCATTTTTGTCTGACTATATGGTATTAGTATGACAATGGACTTCATATTTTCATTTAATTTAAAACATTTTTCATCTGTTTTCTTCTAACTGAAGATAGATTTCTTTATCATACAATATATCTGGATTACAGTTTCCCCTCTCTATACTCCTCCCAGTTCTTGCCCATCTCCTTTTCCCTCCAGATCTACTCCCCCTCTTTCTCCCATTAGAAAAAATAGGTTTCTAAGAGACAACAACCAATCATCTCAAAATAGATTGTAATAAGACAAAGTAAGATATATTTATCTGGCCTGGAGAGATGGCTCAATGGTTAAGAGCACTGACTCTTGAGTTCCATTCCCAGCAACCACATGAAGGCTCTCAACCATCTGTAGTAGAGTCTGATGCCCTCTTCTGGTATGTCCTCCTACACATAAAATAAATAAATAAATCTTAAAAAATAAAGATATATTTATCTTGTTTTCCAAAATAGAATATAATAGGATAAAGATAAAACATCACAAGGCAACCTAACAGAAAGAAAAGAACCCCAAGAACAGGCACAAGAGTCAGAGAACCACTCATTCACACATTTAAGATTCCCATAAAAGTTCTAAGCTGAATGAGCCAGATTCTTTAATGATCTTTTTATAGTCCTTGGACTCAATGATAACCTAAGACATCATAAAGACAAATGCAGCTTAGAACAAAAGAAATTAAATATCAATAACTATATCTTCCCAGATATTTTAATTAGTTACATTTATTTATTTGTATATAATGTGTATATGTATGTGTGTGGACACATGTCATGGTGATCAGATGACTACTTGCCACAGAGACTTCTGTCCTTCTAATATATATATCACAGGAATAAAACTCAGGTTATCAATTGTTAGGTAGAGCCTTACCCAACTAAGCTACCTCACCATTTCTCAATTAGTACTTCGTTTCTTGTTTAGAACAATGTTTGCTTTCCTAGATGACTTTTAACATAAAAGATTGACTATCTCTTTATTTAAAAAATACAGCCTGGTCTAGAGAGTGAGTTCCAGAACAGCCAGGGCTACACAGAGAAAGCCTGTCTCGAAAAACAAACAAACAAACAAAACCTATTTTTTTTAAATTTATTATTCAAATGTTTTTTAATTGTATGAGTTTTGCCTATATGTGTGTCTGTGCACCACATGCCTTCCAGGCACCATATAGGTCAGGAGAGGACATAATATTCCATCCCCTGGAACTGAAGTTACAGATAGTTGTGAGCCATCATGTAGGTATTATGAATAGCATCTGGGTCCTCCAGAAGAGCAGTCAGTAATTTTGAAGACTGAGACATCTCTCCTACTTCTCTTTGCTTTACTTTTATTTTTTATTTTCATTTATTTTTTGCTAGATACATGTTTGAACATTTGAGTCTTTATTTTCTATATGCTGAGCACTAGAGAAAGGAGGACAATAATCATCTGAATCATTTATCTATTGTTTTCCTTCCAAGTAGAAAGCAATGTTTTTGAAAGTAAGAAAAGATTGTACGCCTTAGGGAAAGAAAATTTTATACTTTCACACTAAAATCAGCTAATCAGCTTCATAGAAATCACTCCTAGTAGATACCGAATGATCCACTGCATTGTGTATGCATTCTTTGTTCTTGCAGTTTTGAGGGCCACCCTAATTTTCCGTTTTTGGATGAATACTAATATGTGCGGATGTCTTCTGAAAGGCCTACGGGTGGGATACTGCTCAGCTGCTGCCATCTCAGACTTGCTACTTCTCCTCTATAGCAATTGAGAACTTCCTGCAACGACTCCTCAGCTAAGGATATATATATATATCCTACCATTCTGAAAACAAATAAAAGATACATTCTTCAGCCGTTATCAAGGGCACTGTATTGTCTTAATGCTTTGTCTTCCTCTGGACTCATGATGACCCCAAATTAATTTGCTTAGAGTCTGTGTTTAGGGTGTGGTAGAAGATAATAGTCACATTATGAAAGGTTCTTCCACGAGAATGGGTAGTATTTTCATCTTTTGAGGATAACAACTAGCAGGTATTTATTAATCTGTGTTTCTTCAGCTCAAGGATGGAAAATGTGTACTATGTAGTAAGAAAGATTGAGGAGGGTAAAAAATAAACCCAGAGCTACATTAAGCATTTTATGCATAGACGTTCTAATGTTTATAGAATGAGATTTAGTTCACAAAGGTGGTCAGAGTCAGGTGAGAGGTGAATCAGCCTGCAGAGTTCATGAGGTTCCAATAACAAACAAAACATCCCTTGAGATAACTTTTTATTATTTACTTATTATTTTCTTATATATCACATCACCACTGGAGTTTTTCCTCTCTCTATACCTTTTACTCTCTCTGCCAGCTCCCCTCACTCCCAGATCCACTGACTCTCCATTGCCATTCAGAAAAGAGCAGGCTTGCCAGGGATATCATCCTAACATGGAGTAACATGTTAGAATAAGACTAGGCGCATACCCTCATATTAAGGCTGGACAAGACAACCCAGTAGGAGGAAATAGATCTCAAAAGAATCAGAGACGCACCCCAAACCTCTGTTAGGAGTATCACAAAAACACCAAACTACACAACTATAAAATATATGCAGAGGACCTAGTTCAGACCAATACTGGTTTTATGATTGTTGCTTCAGTTTCTGTGAGACCCTATGACCTGTGCTCAGTAGATTGTATGGGCATGGTTCTTCAGGGTCCTCAATCCCTATAGCTCCTACAATCCTTCCTATCCCTCTTCCACAGGGCTTCCCAACCTCCACTTAATGTTTGGCTATGGGTTTCTGCAACTGCTCCAATCAGTTCCTGAATGAAATCTCTCTGATGATGATTATGCTAGACTATAGTCTATGAGTATAGCAGAATATCATTAAGAATCATTTTATTGCCACTTTTAACCAAGCCAGTCATGTTTTGTTCTATCTTAGGTTTCTATATTATCTTTTATTTCTATATTATCTCTTGTTCCTGGCCGTCTAGGCCATGTCAAATGTGAGCCCTCTCTTGTGGAGTTGGCCTTAAGTTGGACAAGCCATTTGTTGGCCACTCCCACAACTTCTGTACCATGTTTACCTGAACACATCTTGCAGTCTGGACAAATTTTAGGTCAAATGATTTGTGGCTGGGTTGATGTGCAAATCACACCACTGGAAGACTTGTCTAGTTAGAGGAGATGTCTGGTTCAGGCTCCATATGCCATATTACTAGGATTTTCTCTAGGGTCACCCTTGTAGATTCCATGGAGCTTCCATTGTATCAAGTTTACAAATGGCTCTCCAAATATACCCAATTCCAGTTGTATCTCTCAGCACTGTGTTCCCCCAGCACACAACTGATTCCCTGCTATTCCCATCCCCACCCACACCCACTCCGCCTACAAAATCTATTCTATTTTCCCTTACCAGGGAGATTCATGCACCTCTCCCTTAATTCCTACTTGTTACTTTGCCTATCTGGTGCTGTGGATTATAAAATGTTTATCTTTTATTTAATAGCAATATTTGCTTACAATTGAGTACATATGTTTGTGTTTCTGAATATGGGTTACCTCACTTTGAATGATTATTTTTTCTGGTTCCATCTACTTGCCTTCAAATTTCATGATGTCATTAAAAAAGTTGAGTAATATACCATTGTATATATGTATTACATTTTCTTTATTCATTATTTTTTGTCAAGGGACATCTAGGATGTTCCAGTTTCTGGATATAATGAGTAACACTGCTATGAACATAGTTGAGCAAGTGTCTTTGTGGTAGGATGCAGTATGTCCTTTGGGTAAATGTCTGAGTCTGGATACAGCTGAGTCTTGAGGTAGATCAATTCCTAATTTTTTGAGGAACTGCCATATTGATTTCCAAAATGGCTGTAGAAGTTTGCACTTCCACTAGCCTTGTTCCACATCCTCACCAGTGTGAATTGTCACCTGAGTTTTTGATCTTAGCCATCAGATAGGTATAAGATGGAATCTCAAAGTAGTTTTGATTTGCATTTTCCTAATGATTAAGTGAACATTTGTTTCTCAGCTATTTGATATTCTTCTGTTGAGAATTCTCTGTTTAGATCTGTATTCTAATTTTCCCATTTTTCTATTTTATTCTCTTTATATCCTGATCATAACCCTCTTCCTCCCTCCTTCCATTCTCACACTTAAAAATCCCTCCCCTATTGCCTCTTCCCCTTCTCTTCAGAAATGGGAACCCGCTCCTCAGGTACGACCCCACCCTGCAACATATAGTCACAGTAAGTCTAATCACATCTTCTCCCACTAAGTCTCCCAACCAGACAGTCAAGGTAGTGGAAATGGGGTCCAATGGCAAAGAAGAGAGACCAAGACAGCCCCTGCTCTACTTGTTAGGGGACCCACAAGAATACCAAGCTGCACATTTGCTACAAATGTG
>JADRCD010240198.1:0-10888 GCA_019843815.1 Montemys delectorum
GAGAGAATACAAATTAACAAAATCAGAAATTAAAAGGGAGACATAACAATTGAAACTGAGGAAAGTAAAGAAATCTTTAGAGCATACTTCAAAATCTTGTATTCCACAAAACTTGAAAATCTAAACAAAATGGACCATTTTCTAGACAGATATCACTTATCAAAGTTAAACCAAGATTTATTCTCTATGTTAGTCTCACAACTGAATCCAAGAACACATTAAGAACATCATTCACTATGATCAAGTAGGCTTCATTCCTGGAATGGAGGGATGGTCTTATATATGAAAATCCATCAATATAATCCACTATATAAACAAACAAAAATAAAAAACAAACAAACAAAAAACCATGTGATTGTCTCATTAGATGCTAAAAAGCCTTTGACAAAATCTAACTTCCCTTCATGTTAAAAGTCTTGGAGAGATCAAGGATTCAAGGCACATACCTAAACTTAATGAAAGCAATACAGTAAGCCAAAAATACAACAGCCCAATAGCTAACATATAATTAAATGGAAAGAAACTTGAAGCACTCCCAATAAAATCAGGGACAAGACAAGGCTGCCCACTCTCTCCCTATCTACTCAGTATTGTACTTGAAGTTCTCGCTAGATAAACAAAACAAGTGGAGATCAATGGGATACAAATTGGAAAGGAAGAAGTCAGGCTATCATTATCTTCAGATGATATGATAGTATACATAAGTGACTCCAAAAACTATCAGAGGACTCCAACAGCTGATAAAAAATAACTTTCAGAAAATTGGCTGGATAAAAAAATTAACTCAAAGAAATCAGTGGGCATCTTTTATACAAATGATAACAGGCTGAGAAAGAAATAAGGAAAACAACACCACTTACAATAGCCACAAATAACATAAAATATCTTCGTGTAAGTCTAACCAAGCAAGTAAAAAGACCTGTATGACAAGAACTTCAAGGCCATGAAGAAAGAAATTTAAACAGATACAAGAAGATAGAAAGATCTCCCATGCTCATGGATCAGCAGGATTAATATAGTGAAAATGATCATCTTACATTCATTGTAAGATGAATGTTCTCCTTCCGAAATCATTCTACACATTCAATGCAATCCCCATCAAAATTCCAAACACAATATTTTTCCAGACCTTCACAGAATATTTCTTAACTTCATATGGAAAAACAAAACACCTAGAATAGCTAAAACACTCCTAATAATAAGAGAACTCTTGGAGGTGTCACCATCCTTGATCTCAAGCTGCAGTACAAAACAATAGTAATAGAGACTGCATGTGTTGGTAAAGAAACAGACAGGATAACCAATGGACTAGAATTGAAGACCCAGAAATAAACCCACACACATACAGACACTTAATTTTGACAAAGAAGCCAAAGCCCTAAAATGGAAAAAAGAAGTCATCTTCAATAAATGCTGGTCTAACTGGATGTCTGCATAAAGAATACAAATAGATCCATAGTTATCACAAAGTGGATCAAGGATCTCAACATTAAACCAAATACACTAAATCTAATAGAAGAGAAAGTGGAAAAAAAAACCTTGAATGCATTGGTACCAGAGACAATTTCCTGAAGAGAACACCAATGGCTATTTTGTATTTTTTTTGTACACACATTTATTTTAATACTTAGGTATTTAACCACTTTAATTTAATTTTATGTCAAGTATCTACAAACCATGTAGTGAGTAATTTTTTTTAATAAAAGGATTTTTTTTTACACCACTAATATTTGTATGAGTTAAAGAAAACAACCCTTTTCAATGTTTGGACTCCTATATTTAAAACATTTATATAATCAGTTGTTCTGTGGCTAGAATTATTTTTTTCTGTCTCGTCTGACCTCACAAGGGTTACTTTGTGCTTGGATGGGTTCTGCCATGTCTGCTGTGAGGTCCCTTTGTTCTAAGATAGAATCATTTGCAGGGATGCCTTCAACATAGTTCTCTTTTATCTTTCTTCTTAGTAGTTCTAAATTCTCCTTCCAACCAACCTTTGTTTCATTTCACCACTTTGTGCAATTCCAAATAAGTTTTGAACTCTTGGAAAGTGCTTCCATGTCTAACTATTTTCTAGTCTAGACCAAGAATGCCATTACTTGTGGCACATTCAACTCTCAAAGTGCACTACGAGCCAGGAAAGTGTCAAGACATGTGGGAAACTCTTCTGTACCCTACTACAAGTGGCTCTACATTCACAAACTTCAGTGTACACTGGAAGACACGGCATAGATATTCTTATACTCTTTTAAAAATTATACATTTTAACTAAAATATAGTTATATTACCTTCAACTTTCTCATTCCGTTCTGCATCTCCTCCCAAGTTACCTCTAACTTCTCCAATCCCTCTTCATTGTCAGATAGATAAGCCCTTCTTTCTCAATTATTATTATTATTATTATTATTATTATTATTATTATTAAATACATACATATGCTTATGTTTATATCCACAATTGTATAAATTGTGCACAATGAATACATTTTTGTTGGTGGTGTGCATGTAGCTTTAGGGCTGATGGGTTTGTAGTGGATTACCAATTAGAAGAATCATTCCTAGGAGAGGCCAATCCTGCCTCCAGCATTGTATTCTTATTGTCAGCCCATTAACAATGCTTTTGTATGCTGGAAATGTATTGGTATCAGCTTCTGAAGTGAATATTGAAGCTTTTCTAAAAAAAGACAAAGCTTCTACTTTTCAAATTTTCATTAGGTATTATGAACAGTAATTTCTCCTCTGCATATTCAGATTCCTCATGGCATCTCTGTCTCTCTCTTTCTCTTTCTCTTTCTCTTTCTCTCTCTGTCTGTCTCTGGTTCTCTGTCTATATCTCCCTGTCTTTCTCTCTGTCTGTCTCTCTGTCTGTTTCTGTCTCTGTCTGTCTCTGTCTGTCTCTGTCTGTCTCTGTCTGTCTCCGTCTCTGTCTCTGTCTCTGTCTCTGTCTCTGTCTCTGTCTCTCTCTCTCTCTCTCTCTCTCTCTCTCTGTGTGTGTGTGTGTGTGTGTGTGTGTGTGTGTGTGTATGTGTGTGTGTGAGAGACTGGTGTTAAGCTTTCTTGTGTGGAGCATACCCATATCCTTCTCCAATATTTTGAAAATGTCATCCTCTGTTTTTTTCCCAGCTCATTTTTGAATTCCATCAGAATTTCCCTTTTATCATTTCCAATGTTGATAAAACATACAATTAAAATGGATAACAAAACTAATCGTCAATTACTGACTATACATCTCTCCTTTCTCTTGTGCTCAGTTAATATGTTTTGCCTAATGTGTTTATTATCTGGAAATGGGTTTGGGTCTCTCAAATGATAATTCTTCTCATTTCTGCTACTACCAAATACAACTTGATAATATTTGGTGTTTGTTATTTTACTTTTCTATATTTTCTGAAAAAGATTTTATTTTCATTTCTAATAACTACTTATAGACATCTTTCATAGGAAAGTCCAGCAATTGTTTTCATGAACAACTGTTGCTACTGAAGTAAGAGAAGAAATAGAAACTTGAAATCTAGTCAGTTATGTTCCTGGTGCTTTGTAGTGAAGGGTGTTAAGTAGAGTTTGAGTTTGTTTTTATGTCTGGCTTCATATTTTCTGATGGTGGTTTACTTTGAGTTTGTCATGTTTTAGGTAAATTGGCCTTAAATTTGCAATGTAGTTGAAGAGGACCAGGAGCTTCTGACCTTTATGCCTTTTACAATCAAAGTGGTGGGACTAATGACATGTGTCACTATAGCAGGTTTGCTTGATTATTTGTAGAATTTTTTGTTATAAAAAGTTTAGAATACATTTCCTAACCTCTACTCAGAATGCTTATGTTGTGTTTGTTATCACATCTGTTCATTATTTTGAAGAGTATTGGATTTGGCAGCATTGTGTTGTCCAACTCATGATTATTATAATGGAATTTACTGTTTGCAGAAGATATTTTACATACTATACTAACTTTTGTAATTTTCATACTAGGTTCAGGCTATCTTCTATTCTGTCTCATACATAGAAAGGAAAATTTTGTGATTTTTTTTATTCCCCTTTGGTTTTAATCAATTTCAAACATTCAGATGATTTTACATCCATGTCTATCAACTAAATGGATAAGTTGGTGTATGACTGATATTTTTGTTCTTGGTATTAATTTTAAGATCAATAATGGCCCAATTTGTTTCAGTGTGTTAGTAGTTACAGATTATCCTGTTGATCATACTTCCTAAGGTTTATTAAAGATACATCCTTGGAATCCAGCTCTTAGTTACTTTGAATAACATACCACTAATATTAGTAGAATATCCATGTAAGTAATAGTTAAAATAACATTTTCCTATTTTGAGTGTTCTTTGCTCAGATATGAAAAAAACTATATAAATGATGATTGCGGAATTGTATTACACATCTGGACAAGTATGTTCCTGGTTTAAATCTTCTAAGCAATTTTTTTTCTTTTTTCAATTATGTCAGATTTCTTTCCTCCTGACATTCCATTCAAATCTCCCTTGCCTGTTTATTGTGGATGGATTCAATATGTGGAGGAATTCCGAGTGATGCTATGCTGTCCCTGGTGTTTCATTTCTCCCTTGAGTCTTTTGTTTAATATCTTTGTATTTTGTGAGATCTGGAAATTTTCAAGCATTTTGTCAAATACTCATCTTCCCTGTTCACTTGGTGCATTTATAATGTGCAACTTGGCAAACATGCAGTCTAAGTATGTGGATTTGTAAAAATGTTTCCTATCTGTGTGGTAGGTTTTTGAATTCCAGCTGAGTTCAGAGGATATGAAAGTCCTTGATGGTCTGAACAGAAATATGCGATACATACCTGGTAGAATGTAAGTAACTTTAATAACATGTTTACTCCATTTATTTCCAGGAAGAATTCTTTTAAAGTTATCTCAATACATGTAAATCAGGTAGAGGAAACTAGAGACCAGAATCAGGAAAAGGAACTTCTGGAAATCTTTCTAGTCTGTTCAGAGTTCTGCTCTTATTCTCAGAAGCAGAATGCAAAGAGCAAGGGTCATTTTTATCTGTGGTTCCTGAAGGTCTGTACTGTTTGGGGGAGCAAGCTGCATAAGCTCACATCACTGCTGTATTTTCATCTTCCCTGTGGTAGTCTGAATCTGTATGTCCTGTGCATAGGCACTGTAGCATTTCAAGGAAACTTCCTTATCAATATCATACCATCATGTCCTTTTCTCCAGCACTTGTTTAAACCCCGATCTTCCTAAATATATGATCCCCCTAACCTTGGAGTCTATGTCATCATCTGTATATAAAATTGTTCACTGTAGTCAGGAAATTCAGTGGTTTTAATAATTTGAAAAACTTCACTTCCTCTCTGGTGTGCTTTTTGTTCAGGAACTAAATATTCAGGTCAGAGACCTGCTGACTTGATATGTTTGATAACACATTCAGTATTGTAGCTTTTCTGAAATTTAAAGAGGTCAGTGTAGAGTCCTAAAGAAATTATTGGGAAGACATTTGAAGACCCAGAGATATGTTGAAAGATGACTCAGTTCAGTAAGACACTTGCCTGGAAAGTGTGATTAAAATCTGAGTACAATAGTGTGCTCTTGTAATTCAAGTATTCTGAAGGTGAAAAGCGTGCAGATCCCCCCAGGCTTTCAGGTCAGCCATCTTATGCTAACTGTGAGTACAAGGTCAGTGAGAGACCCTGCCTCAAAGGATGCAAATGCATTCTTCAGGATTATACTTAAGTGTTTCAATGGCCTCTACATTCATATTCATATTTGTATATATGCATATGCAATCACAAATAAACCTTCACGCACATATACAAGGACACACGCATATGCATTTTTTTTTAAAAATGGAATACTGTATAGAAACATTCCCACTGTTGTATATAATTTAAAGCCAAAGAAGCTGTGTTTTTCATTCTACATATAAAGCAATAGAATTCAAGACAAGATGTATTATGAATGAGGGAAAGCAGTGGGAAAATTAATTCAAAATGAAAAAATATGATAATATATAAAATTATAAGCATAATGCAAAGTAGCATGGAATAAAATTGTCTAGTATGGTTTTATTCTTAACAGTGTACAGAAAAATCAATAAAGTTGTACATATTACATAAAGACAGAACTGTTATTCATATTATGATCCTCAGAGAATAATCTTTTAACTCCTTATAACTTGAGTGACTTGATAAGGTGAATAACTCATTGAATGAGATTTTTGTTGTGAACAAATATTGTTTCTATTTCTAAATCAAAACCACTAAATTTTATTTAGCAAGCAGTTAATGATTGATAATTTTGAAATTGAAACTAAATGTCAGTGTAGTAGACATTATATTTAAGCCTCTACTTTAGAAAATGAAATGTTATATTACAAATCTACTAAATACACAAAAATTTGACAGTGTATATCCCAAAATACTGGTATATAGGTAATATGGTGTTATTCCATCAGTCACTTCTGTTTCATAATTATTTAGAAATGTTAATTGGAAATTTAACATACACATTCATTTTTGTCTGACTATATGGTATTAGTATGACAATGGACTTCATATTTTCATTTAATTTAAAACATTTTTCATCTGTTTTCTTCTAACTGAAGATAGATTTCTTTATCATACAATATATCTGGATTACAGTTTCCCCTCTCTATACTCCTCCCAGTTCTTGCCCATCTCCTTTTCCCTCCAGATCTACTCCCCCTCTGTCTCCCATTAGAAAAAATAGGTTTCTAAGAGACAACAACCAATCATCTCAAAATAGATTGTAATAAGACAAAGTAAGATATATTTATCTGGCCTGGAGAGATGGCTCAATGGTTAAGAGCACTGACTCTTGAGTTCCATTCCCAGCAACCACATGAAGGCTCTCAACCATCTGTAGTAGAGTCTGATGCCCTCTTCTGGTATGTCCTCCTACACATAAAATAAATAAATAAATCTTAAAAAATAAAGATATATTTATCTTGTTTTCCAAAATAGAATATAATAGGATAAAGATAAAACATCACATTGAAGTGGGACAAGGCAACCTAACAGAAAGAAAAGAACCCCAAGAACAGGCACAAGAGTCAGAGAACCACTCATTCACACATTTAAGATTCCCATAAAAGTTCTAAGCTGAATGAGCCAGATTCTTTAATGATCTTTTTATAGTCCTTGGACTCAATGATAACCTAAGACATCATAAAGACAAATGCAGCTTAGAACAAAAGAAATTAAATATCAATAACTATATCTTCCCAGATATTTTAATTAGTTACATTTATTTATTTGTATATAATGTGTATATGTATGTGTGTGGACACATGTCATGGTGATCAGATGACTACTTGCCACAGAGACTTCTGTCCTTCTAATATATATATCACAGGAATAAAACTCAGGTTATCAATTGTTAGGTAGAGCCTTACCCAACTAAGCTACCTCACCATTTCTCAATTAGTACTTCGTTTCTTGTTTAGAACAATGTTTGCTTTCCTAGATGACTTTTAACATAAAAGATTGACTATCTCTTTATTTAAAAAATACAGCCTGGTCTAGAGAGTGAGTTCCAGAACAGCCAGGGCTACACAGAGAAAGCCTGTCTCGAAAAACAAACAAACAAACAAAACCTATTTTTTTTAAATTTATTATTCAAATGTTTTTTAATTGTATGAGTTTTGCCTATATGTGTGTCTGTGCACCACATGCCTTCCAGGCACCATATAGGTCAGGAGAGGACATAATATTCCATCCCCTGGAACTGAAGTTACAGATAGTTGTGAGCCATCATGTAGGTATTATGAATAGCATCTGGGTCCTCCAGAAGAGCAGTCAGTAATTTTAAAGACTGAGACATCTCTCCTACTTCTCTTTGCTTTACTTTTATTTTTTATTTTCATTTATTTTTTGCTAGATACATGTTTGAACATTTGAGTCTTTATTTTCTATATGCTGAGCACTAGAGAAAGGAGGACAATAATCATCTGAATCATTTATCTATTGTTTTCCTTCCAAGTAGAAAGCAATGTTTTTGAAAGTAAGAAAAGATTGTACGCCTTAGGGAAAGAAAATTTTATACTTTCACACTAAAATCAGCTAATCAGCTTCATAGAAATCACTCCTAGTAGATACCGAATGATCCACTGCATTGTGTATGCATTCTTTGTTCTTGCAGTTTTGAGGGCCACCCTAATTTTCCGTTTTTGGATGAATACTAATATGTGCGGATGTCTTCTGAAAGGCCTACGGGTGGGATACTGCTCAGCTGCTGCCATCTCAGACTTGCTACTTCTCCTCTATAGCAATTGAGAACTTCCTGCAACGACTCCTCAGCTAAGGATATATATATATATCCTACCATTCTGAAAACAAATAAAAGATACATTCTTCAGCCGTTATCAAGGGCACTGTATTGTCTTAATGCTTTGTCTTCCTCTGGACTCATGATGACCCCAAATTAATTTGCTTAGAGTCTGTGTTTAGGGTGTGGTAGAAGATAATAGTCACATTATGAAAGGTTCTTCCACGAGAATGGGTAGTATTTTCATCTTTTGAGGATAACAACTAGCAGGTATTTATTAATCTGTGTTTCTTCAGCTCAAGGATGGAAAATGTGTACTATGTAGTAAGAAAGATTGAGGAGGGTAAAAAATAAACCCAGAGCTACATTAAGCATTTTATGCATAGACGTTCTAATGTTTATAGAATGAGATTTAGTTCACAAAGGTGGTCAGAGTCAGGTGAGAGGTGAATCAGCCTGCAGAGTTCATGAGGTTCCAATAACAAACAAAACATCCCTTGAGATAACTTTTTATTATTTACTTATTATTTTCTTATATATCACATCACCACTGGAGTTTTTCCTCTCTCTATACCTTTTACTCTCTCTGCCAGCTCCCCTCACTCCCAGATCCACTGACTCTCCATTGCCATTCAGAAAAGAGCAGGCTTGCCAGGGATATCATCCTAACATGGAGTAACATGTTAGAATAAGACTAGGCGCATACCCTCATATTAAGGCTGGACAAGACAACCCAGTAGGAGGAAATAGATCTCAAAAGAATCAGAGACGCACCCCAAACCTCTGTTAGGAGTATCACAAAAACACCAAACTACACAACTATAAAATATATGCAGAGGACCTAGTTCAGACCAATACTGGTTTTATGATTGTTGCTTCAGTTTCTGTGAGACCCTATGACCTGTGCTCAGTAGATTGTATGGGCATGGTTCTTCAGGGTCCTCAATCCCTATAGCTCCTACAATCCTTCCTATCCCTCTTCCACAGGGTTTCCCAACCTCCACTTAATGTTTGGCTATGGGTTTCTGCAACTGCTCCAATCAGTTCCTGAATGAAATCTCTCTGATGATGATTATGCTAGACTATAGTCTATGAGTATAGCAGAATATCATTAAGAATCATTTTATTGCCACTTTTAACCAAGCCAGTCATGTTTTGTTCTATCTTAGGTTTCTATATTATCTAGTCTCTTGTTCCTGGCCGTCTAGGCCATGTCAAATGTGAGCCCTCTCTTGTGGAGTTGGCCTTAAGTTGGACAAGCCATTTGTTGGCCACTCCCACAACTTCTGTACCATGTTTACCTGAACACATCTTGCAGTCTGGACAAATTTTAGGTCAAATGATTTGTGGCTGGGTTGATGTGCAAATCACACCACTGGAAGACTTGTCTAGTTAGAGGAGATGTCTGGTTCAGGCTCCATATGCCATATTACTAGGATTTTCTCTAGGGTCACCCTTGTAGATTCCATGGAGCTTCCATTGTATCAAGTTTACAAATGGCTCTCCAAATATACCCAATTCCAGTTGTATCTCTCAGCACTGTGTTCCCCCAGCACACAACTGATTCCCTGCTATTCCCATCCCCACCCACACCCACTCCGCCTACAAAATCTATTCTATTTTCCCTTACCAGGGAGATTCATGCACCTCTCCCTTAATTCCTACTTGTTACTTTGCCTATCTGGGGCTGTGGATTATAAAATGTTTATCTTTTATTTAATAGCAATATTTGCTTACAATTGAGTACATATGTTTGTGTTTCTGAATATGGGTTACCTCACTTTGAATGATTATTTTTTCTGGTTCCATCTACTTGCCTTCAAATTTCATGATGTCATTAAAAAAGTTGAGTAATATACCATTGTATATATGTATTACATTTTCTTTATTCATTATTTTTTGTCAAGGGACATCTAGGATGTTCCAGTTTCTGGATATAATGAGTAACACTGCTATGAACATAGTTGAGCAAGTGTCTTTGTGGTAGGATGCAGTATGTCCTTTGGGTAAATGTCTGAGTCTGGATACAGCTGAGTCTTGAGGTAGATCAATTCCTAATTTTTTGAGGAACTGCCATATTGATTTCCAAAATGGCTGTAGAAGTTTGCACTTCCACTAGCCTTGTTCCACATCCTCACCAGTGTGAATTGTCACCTGAGTTTTTGATCTTAGCCATCAGATAGGTATAAGATGGAATCTCAAAGTAGTTTTGATTTGCATTTTCCTAATGATTAAGTGAACATTTGTTTCTCAGCTATTTGATATTCTTCTGTTGAGAATTCTCTGTTTAGATCTGTATTCTAATTTTCCCATTTTTCTATTTTATTCTCTTTATATCCTGATCATAACCCTCTTCCTCCCTCCTTCCATTCTCACACTTAAAAATCCCTCCCCTATTGCCTCTTCCCCTTCTCTTCAGAAATGGGAACCCGCTCCTCAGGTACGACCCCACCCTGCAACATATAGTCACAGTAAGTCTAATCACATCTTCTCCCACTAAGTCTCCCAACCAGACAGTCAAGGTAGTGGAAATGGGGTCCAATGGCAAAGAAGAGAGACCAAGACAGCCCCTGCTCTACTTCTTAGGGGACCCACAAGAATACCAAGCTGCACATTTGCTACAAATGTG
>JADRCD010240201.1:0-24830 GCA_019843815.1 Montemys delectorum
TCTGGAACTGAAGCAATATTTTTAAAATTGTTAAACCAAAATAAATTTAAAAAAAGCAGAAATTAATTGGTTCTGAGACCTCCAAACCATTGAGCCAATGTTGGCAGGCCATTACCTTCAGGCCTCTGAAATTTTTATTATTCAAATAGTCTGCTACTTCAATGCTAGCTGAGATGCATGAGATATTTATTAAGATCTACAGCTCGGAGATCCCATGGCAAAGTCAGAATGGGTGGGAAGGCAGGCAAAGACCAGGGGCTGGCAGCAGGATTGCCTCTGTTGACTGGCCTGACTCTCTTCTGTTTTAAGAACTCACCTTCTTTTTTAAGAATTAAAAGTTAGAATTCTTTAATTTTAAAAGAATTAAAATTAGAAGTTCATTTGAGGAAAATTAATTTCCACTAAAATTCTACGCTCAAACTCTGGGTAAGGTTCCATAAGGTTATTTCAGCCGGCTATATTATAGGAAGCCAGTCTTCCTTAGGCCAGGGTCTTAGCATCGTGACGTCTGACTGAGAAAGTTGTGTTGACAGGACCATCCAGTCTGAACTCTGTTGACCTTGGTGCTTCCCATGGTGTGGCCCGTTCCACCAGGGACACCTGGCTGGTCAACCCCAGGAGTCTGCTTGTCTCTGCCTCCCTGCTTCTTGGATTACAAGTGAATGCTGCTGCGCCTGGCTTTAAAACATTTTTGTTTTACTTATTTCGTGTGTATGAATGTGTTTCCCGCATGCATGTATGTGTGTGTGTATGTATGTACGTATGTATGCATGTATGTATGCGTGTGTACCATGTACATATCTGGTGGCTGTGGCATTCAGAAGACATCCAGCCTCCTGGAATTGGGGTTGCAGATGGTTTGTGAGCCATCACGTGGGTGCTGGGAACCAAATCTAGGTCTTCTGCAAGAACAAGAAGTGCTTGTAACCATCGAGCCATCTCTCTAGACCCAGTTTTACACATGGCTTTTAAAATATGGGCTCTGGGGACCGCACTCGCGTCCTAGTGTTTGTCAAACAAATACTCTATTGGCTGAGCCATGTCTCTGACCCCTGCTCCTGAAGGATTCCGACTTCCTTTCCGTTATCTCCTCTTACTGCAGCAGCCCCCCCCCCCTCTCCTCTTAGAAGTGCCTACGAGCTCCACTCTGGGGACCAGAACCTTTGACACTAAGCCGTATCATCATTGCCCAGTGTCTGGAACATGGCGAGTGCCTCACGGGCTCCTGAGCATCTCTGTTCCCCTTCATTTCAGATTTTTTTGCGTGTGGATGCAGGACTCTGCTCAAAGTAGGTACCTTGGTAGAGTTGCAAAGCACCAGAAAGCATCCATGGGCCCTACCTAAAGGAAAAGCAGACATCAGCCCAGAGCCAGAGAAGAATCTCTTCCCTCGTCATGCTGAAAGGAGCCAGGTTGTATCCTGAAATACACAAAAAGATGAGCCTGGATCTTCCTGGATCTAGTTCATCCGTTGGCATTCTTCCTTCCCCCAGGTCTTACCATGGCCAAATTCAAGAAACAGATGTTCACGTTTAAAAAAAAAAAATCTCCCCTGAGTCAGTGTGGCTGTTCATCCAATTTTCACCCTGCCATCCAGAGTTAGCCCTGCCCTGCGAGGCTCAAACAAGTCAGAATGTAGGACTCCAGTTCAAGGGAGAGGTGACGAGAAGAGAAGGGGAATAGTGGGATTCTGGGGAGGACGTTGCTCTCTAATGGGATGCCAGGGAAAAAGGCTGGCCTCCCCACAAATAGCTCCCGTTTCACCCTGCCTTGGAGACTGTGCCTCTGTGAACCCTGCTCTTCCCCCAGTGAACTGGGGACTCATAGCTCCATCCGTCCGTCCTGCACCGTCTCCCAAAAGGAAGAGGAATGCTTCAACCATTCCAAGCTAATAACTCCGTAGTGCTGGTCCACATCGCTGGACCCCTGTCCCGATTCTCTGATGTTCCGAACTCATCTGACCGCCACTGGGCTGTGGGCGAGGGGTTCTCATCTATACCGATGATGCTCTGTCTTGGTAATCTTTAGACCAATTGGTTTGTCAGTTTCAACTCCTTGGCTCCAACATTATCTTAGTGAGCGGTCTGTGTAGGGAGAACTGTGGAGGAGAGGCCCTTCTTAACCCAGTTCACTGCACCTCACGGCTGAGCACTGAAAGTTCGGTTCGGATGGCAACATCTGTGCAAAACAAGGGCGTCCAGGGACCTACCGTCAGATTTTTTTTCTTCCTTAAGCATGATCACCATGTATGTTCACAAATAAAAACATGAACTGTTCTGACAGCCAAGCAAAGCATGAAGAATTAAGCTCCCTAAACAGGAAAATGCGAACACCACCCTTGTTGCAGTGCTTCCAGGAAACCCTTCATACCCAGACTCCACCCCCACCTCCAGGTCTAGTCGGGTTCAACCTAGGAGACATATTTCTGTACTAGGGCAAGATTCCATTTGGAGAAGGAAGGATACTGGTTTTGAGGACTGATTTTTTTTTTTTTTTTTTTGATGATAAAATCAGACTTTCCCAGAGAGGATGTTGGAGGTAGTGCGTTCAGAGGCAGCTGCAGGGAGGTTGGCGGAGACATCAACAGGTCCCTGACGACAGCCCTGTGAACCTCACTGCCTCCCAACACTGGCCCTTTGAGTCTCAGCCTCCAGGTCCTCTGGCTTCTGCATCCTCTTACCGTCATTTTTGTTCCACTCACAGTGAACTTGAGACAAGCCAGACCTGCCTGTGTTCTTGGCCCACTTCAATCCGGATGCTCTTCCCCCGACCCCCTTTATCTGGGATGCTCTTTAGTTCTTTGTTCACCCATTACGGACTGCATCTCCCCCTGCTAAACTCTGAGGCTCTGGCTGATGCTGGCTGTTGGACTCCTCGGGGTCACATGGCCTCTTGGTCTTTAGCATGAAGTCTGGCCAGGAGTCCAGGAGTCCAATACGTACATTGATTCTTTGGTAGACTGACTCCCCCCACACAGTCATCGAGTTCCAGGAAGGCAGCTTTCTTCTACCCTTGACATTGGTACTGACGTCTCTGACTAGTTGGCATTGCAAGAGATTTTGGTAGGCAAGGTTAAGTTGAAGGAACTTTAAATTTTATTTCAAGTTGTAAATACTTTCCTGTTTCAAAACTTAAAGGGGCTTATGCATATTCAGGTGAGACTTCTGTCTGGGGTCCCTTTAAGCCAAGAAGCCTAATGAATGCTCTGTCTCTTTGTCTCTGTCTCTCTGTCTCTGTCTCTCTGTCTCTTGCTCTTTCTCCCTCCCCCTCCTACTTCCTTCCAAGCACAGGATGAAATATTTCATCTTCCATGTATTTCTCCCTTGACTCTAACCTGAAACAACAGGACTAATCAAATATTCATGGACAGAACCCTCCAAAACCAGAACCACGATCCAAATGAATCTTTTCCTTCTTAGGCTGAGTCACCTGGGGCCAGGGCAGAGAGCTAGGTAGCACAATGCGTGCTTGTCAAATACATTCCCTCATTGCCACGTTAGAAGAGCAAAATGTGGCCCCAAGCTTAGCGTTAGCCTACAGGCCAAGTAGCTAAAAGAATGTGTTCTGTCCCAGAATCTTATTATTGGTTTTTATTTAAGTGATATATTAGAGTAGTTGAGGTTCTCCTCTTATGGGGAATGTCCAGACTTTCAGCACTGTCATCTACAACATTCACACTTGAGACCTGCTCAACTGAATTTTAAAAGTCACAAAATCATCTCACCGTTTTATGTAAATTTACAATTTCATGTTGGGCAGTCTTCTCTGTCATCCCTTACAATTGTACATTCCGTTACCAACAAATTAGACATAGAATCAATTGGACACTTTTTAGAATTGCAATTTCATCTCTAATTTTAGGGACTGGCCAATCTCTAGAGACTACCTGAAGGCTGATAATTCAGGGAGGCAGGAGCGTGCCTACCAGTCTTGAGTTTGAAATCTGTAGTGTGGAAAACAAGTGTTTCCATTGGGCAGCTCCAAGGCAGAATCTCTCTGCTTCAGGACACCCAGGTATTGTCTCTGAGTTTCTTCAACAGATTGGATGAGGTGGATCTAAAGTCCCCTTGGAAATGTTAGTCCCGGTAATGTGTGGGCTGGGCTCTGTCCTGACGCCTCGACCTAATGCCTTCCCTTGTAACACATATGAGTTGACAAAGGCAATCACTTGCAGTGGACAAAGAGCTCACTGTAGGAAGACAGCAGCTGAGAGACACTGGGGTCGTAAAGTGAGAATCTTTCTAACAAATATGGGGCATCCATTTATTTTAGCTATAATTCCTAAACTATCTAAACCAGAAAGCCCGCTAGTCCCGATACAAAGCAGGGGAACTCCTCAAAGCCCGTCAGCACAGAACAGCAGAACAAAGTCCCCAAGTGATTTTCATATCTGGAAAACACTTCAGAGCCATCCACTCAGAAAAATACTGAGAAACTGCCGAGCTTCATTTGAAAGAAAAAAAGAAAAAGGAATAAAATAAGCCGAAAGATGTCCTTGAAGAAAGGGATTTGCTGCTGTTCTTAAAATCTAAGACATACTCTTTTTAAGGATTCATTCATTTTTTTTTTCCCTTGGGTATTTTCTTTATTTATATTTCAAATGTTTTCCCCTTTCCAGGTCTCCCTTTCAGAAACCCCCTATCCCATCCCCCTGCCCCTGCCTCTATGAGAGTGCTCCCCCACCCACCCACTCCCATACTTCCACGCTGGCATTTCCTCCTAAATTTTATGTCTCTGAATGTTTTGCCTACATGTATGTCTATGCACCATATGTATGTAGTGCCCAAGGAGGCCAGAAGAAGGCGTTGGATCACCCAGAACTGGGATCTAACAGTTGCAAACAGTTATGAGCCAGATGTGGGTGCTGGGAACCAAGTCCAGGTCCTCTGCAAAAGCAGCAGAGGCTCTTAACCATTGAGCCATTTCTCCCCGGTCCCGGTAGAATTCTTAGCTCCTGCAGCAGGAAGCTTATGAGAGGAAACACTTAATGCCTTCATTCGGAGGGCACCCACGCAGGAGAAAGGTGAGTTTCTCCCCCCCCCCCCAACCTCTTTGCCTTTAAATATTATTTTTATGACTTCTTGGCTTGGGAAAAGGACTCTTTAAAAAAACGTTGACCCAGTGTCAGAGAGAAAACAGACGGATCTCTTAAGCTAATGGCTGTCGTTGAAAACTCCTCCAGTGATGTTCAGCTACAAAGGGGGAAAAAAAAGAAGGAAGAATGAAGTTGGCGGTAAACGACCTTCGGGGAAGAAGACTATTCATGTTAATTAGTAGCTCTCTTCCTATAGGATTAGGCCATGCCTCCAAGAACAATGGGCGCATTGTGGTAAACATCAAGACAAGCCTCAAGTACAGTTATCAAAATTTTAGAAAACTCAAGCTAGAGAGCTTTTTCATAGGCTCGTGACTCGCTGCTCCCGGTATACTGCACAATAGTGTCTCTCCTAATGGCTTTTAGCTTTTGCCACTGCCAACTTTTATGTTTAAAATCCATACAATTATGGACAATTTGTGAGCGCTGCGAGGCTTTTCTTTTTTGCACCAAGTCTTACTGATTCGAGCTAGCTTTTAGCCTCGGCAAATCAAATGCATTTTGCTTACAGCAGTAGGTCTGTTCTCACATATACCACTTTATTCTTATCGTTAGTACTCCTTATTATGCATATTTAATTTAAGAATGCATTTTCTCCATTAAAAAATTAGAATAAGCTGAAAGATGTTCCAGAAGGGGAAGCGTTTGCTACAGTTCGCCATTATTAACCGTGTAAGCCCTGATAGGTTCTTCCAGAAGTCATCAACAAGAGACAGAAAGGTTAAAAAGCCAGGGGGGGAAAAAAAAACAAGATTTTTTTTTATCTCATCCCTTTTGCATGAAAATCAGAGGCCTCCTTCACATAAATGATCCAGGCATCAAGTTCAAATAAGAAGAAACAAAACTGCTGTTTTATGTGAATGGAACAAGGGCGTAAATTTGCTTCACGTCATCAGCCAGTTATCATGAATTAGGTTTCTTGAGATCCAGCACAGGCCTGGTGTGGTGGCACACGCCTCTAACCTCTGCACTTGGGCAAGGAGGATCGAAGATCAGTTCAAAGTCATCCTCAGCTGTGTAGCAAGTTCAAGGCCCTCCTGGGCTACATGAGACACTGTCTCAAAAGTATGAAAAACACAAAGGCTAGTCCAGCAGACACGCCTTGCAAAAGTAAACAAGGAAGGAAGATGTCTACTTACCTGTCTCTATTCTAGGAACTTCAGAGCCAGTCCCTCAAATGTCCATACTTTAAGGAATAAAGTCTCACCCTGCCTCTCCACCCCCCCCCCCCTCCAAGATGGGAATACTACAGGACCAAGACTTAGCTTCACATTGAAGCCCTTCAGCTGAAGAGCTGGGGATTTGAGGTCAGAGGGGTAGGGGGGTAGTGGAGGAGGGAAATGGAAGGATGGAGGAAGGGAGAGAGAGAGAGAGACAGACACACACAGAGAGACAGAGAAAGAAGGTGGTGGTAGTTGTCGAAGAAAAGGAGGAGGAAGAGGAAGAGGAGAAAGGAGGAAGAAGAGGAGGAGGAAGAGAAAGAAGAGGAGGAGGAGGAAGAGGAAGAAGGAATCCATTTAAATATCTTTTCAGTCATTGATTGGATATGGCCACCCAGGAAATGACTGTATCTTCAACACAGTCCTACTGAGTTTGACTCTCCTCGCTTCCAGACCATGGTTGCCAACTTATCTGGTTGTTTTGAAGTCACTGGGTCAGACAGAAGAACAAAGAACTCAGGTGCTATCCTTACGTGATTAGGACGAAGGTTCTCCTCTTCTTTGCCACCTCCCAATGTGGCTTTGAGAAGCACCCACCCCGGTATGACTCTAGCTTGCAGAGTACAGTCCATACTAACTACACAGGTTATGGGAGCAGAGAGCAAAGCTCATTTGTTAATAAACATTCCGCTTCTGTATCCTCACTGGCTTAAGACCGTCAGATCTCTAGGGACATCCTCTGAGTTTGTCTCTGTTATGAAAGCTGAATACCACTGCTGATCACTTTCTGAGCATGAAAGAGCCTCACCGAGTACTCAGAGCCCATCTTACTGTGGCCACACTGCCTGGTAAAAACTCTGGTCCTTCCACTTCCCGTTTCGGTGAATAAACAGTAAAATGAGTAAAAGTGTGTTCTTTCTTGTAATCTTGGCAGTCAATCAAGGGCACAGTGGTGGCATAGAGGACTTGTCCTAGAATTTGCACAGCATCCTTCAGCAATAATGCGCACACTTCCTGAAAGTTTTCTTGAAAAATATGGACACTTCTATTTCCTACCTTACCCAGTAGGTATGAAGATTAGAAGCCAAACCTTAGTACAACGTTATTTGTACATTTCTGAATTCTGTGTTTCTGGAGTCCCTAGGAGACTTCTCCCAATAGCAACTGCTTCCCGGCATTTGGGGGGTAGGGGGTGTCACCATTTCTTCCTGAGCCTAAAAATGAAAAGGAGAACAGGGTCCCATCTAGATTCACATCAGCCCCTCTGGGCTCCCTGCTCAGATACCATCCCACCGTCTTCTTACTCTCAAAGAACCAGGAAGACTTGGGGGCCAGTAAACATGGTGCAATGAAGACATAAACAGACCAACTAATTAGCTGACTAATTACTCTCTCAAAGCTATTTTTTTTTTCTAAGTCCTGCTACAACCCTGATCAAAACCAAAACATCAAAAATGAGTAAAGGTGTTCTTTCCTGTTATCTTGGCAGTCAATCAAGGGCACAGTGATGCCATCGAGGACCGGTCCCAGCATTTGCACAGCATCCTTCAGCAGCAGTGTGCACACTCTTCGTCTGCTTTTATTCTTGTTTGTAATGGCCTGCTCTCTCAGACTATTGTTTCCATTTTAATTTAGACATCACTTTTTCTTTTCTTCAGCCTCTCCCAAGTCCTTTCCCTCCAACTTCTTCCACGTCCCTCCTCAGTGATAGCGTCTTCTCTCTTAACTATTGCTGTTAGTGTATATGTGTATACACACACACACACACACACACACACACACGGAGGTAGAGAGAGAAATATCTGTCTATGGATATATATATAAAAGCACCACCTGCTTAGTCCCTTTTGTTGTTGATGCGTACGTGATTTCAGGCTGAGCACTTTGAGTTAGGATGCTCATCCCTTGGGGGATGGGGGAGGAAGAGAGGCAGCCCTCAACTGCCTACAGTTCCTTGTCTAAGGGCGGGGCTCATTTCCTCCCTTCTGCTCCACGATGTCTACCGATGCTACCATTGTTGAGGTAAAGTAGAAGGGGAACCGTCTAATAATCTGGGTAACGGAGTGACATACTCACACCATCACCTCACGGCAAAATTCTGAGATCTCAAATGGAAGTCACAGAAACAGTTCCTGTTTGTCACGTGTCGAATGTCCTTTATAGAGGTCCAGGGGCCCAAATGTTTGTTGCTGGGCTATTATTTTTAATTTTAAAAAGTGTGTGTGTGTGTGTGTGTGTGTGTGTGTGTGTGTGTGTGTGTGACATAGCGCTCATATGAGGGTCAGGAGACATATTCTGGGTCGCAGTTCTTTCCTGGAGATTGAACTCAGGTCTCCATGTTTCCCACGAAGCCACCCTGCTGATCCGCTGCATGTTATTCTTAACAATATATGTAGGGTGGATGTCACACTCTTGTGTGATGTGTAGATAGATTTTATAGTAGTAGATAGATAAAAGCTGGTGAATGCGTGCCTCTTAGCTCTCCAGTGAGGACTGGGTCTGATTAATCTTGTGCTATTGTGTCATGTGTTCTGTCCCCGTCTGGAAGAAAGTTGTATCAGCTGCAGTACAACGATCTAAGACTGGTGACAGAACAAAGGCGTGATTAGAAGACGCATTTGTCACAGACCTCGGCAATGGTCCCATTCTGAAATTCCATTTAGCATGCTACACTTTCTGCCAGTGGACAGGAAAGGGTCTCTAGTGCATGTCTTACATGCAGAATAGTATGACACTTAGCAAGGGAAGGCTCTGGGGTTGCTCAACAGAGATGGGTCTCCACACCAGTACTTGCCCTTCCATCAGCTGGAGAGAGGCCTGATTTGGTGACACTTGCCCAAACCAGACAAAGACCTATCTGTCATCAGACATAGATCCTCTCTTTCCTCATCTTCCCCCCTCCAAAAGTCTACTCAGACACAGAACTGAATAACGATGGTAACCAACCAAGCTTGCTATAGGAGGGTGTGAGCAAGGAAGCTCCCAAAGGTCTGGAACCTTCCACCCCCTTTTTTGAGCTTCTCCACTTTTTCTTCACATCTTGGTTGGTTTCTATAGAACAGCAGCCCAAAGCAGCTTGTCTCAGCCCTATCATATGCCACACCCTACCGTGTAGTAAGCTCTCCAGATCCCCGTCTATATTCTTGATCCCATGACATAGGGGATTTCCCTTCACCAAATCTCCAGCATTTGAGAATCTTCAATGCCCCCCCCAAACACACACACAAACACTTGTGGGTGAATGAATGTGTCAAACCCCACAAAAGTAATTCAAGGCAATCCAAGATCAGACAGAACAAATGGTCATGAGCAAAGGGTGTCATTTCTGTAGCCCTCATCCATCAGAGACTACAGTAACACAGTAGAAGGAAAACAGGATTTACTAACTTTCCCAGTGTTCAGTGTGTATGTTATTCACTACAAAACTGTCATCATGGGCAAGACAGAGTATATTCAAAACTCCCCAAATTCCACCATGTCTCTTGGTTCTCTGTGATGCCGTTCTTGATTATTATTTGACATGCATATAAAGAAGAAACCTCAACTGAAGAGCTGCCTCCCTTAGCTTGACCCATGGCCATGTCTGTGGGGTGTATCCTTGATTGATGATGGATGTGGAAGGGCCCAGACCACTGTGTTCCTGGGCAGTATACAAAGAATGGCTGAGCAAGCCACCGGGAGCAAGCTACTAAATAGTGTTGTCCATGGTCTCTGCTTCAGTTCCTGCCTCATGTTCCTTCCTGTGTCCCTGCCCTGAAGTCCTTTCATAATAGATAGTAAGCTATGAGGTGAAATGAGCTTTTCACCACAACATAAAGTAAATTAGGGAACCTTCCACTTCTCCCTCACCTCTTTCCTTGGTCATCAGTGACCTCCGACTTGAAGCTGTAAGCTAGCATATGTTTTCTGGGTTCCTATAGAAATGGAATTATTCTGTATGTGCCTCTTTCATCTCTACTTCTTTTCACTTAGCAAGATAACTTGGAGATTACTCTATACTGATGGATGTATGAATACATTGGGTCTATTTTTCTTATTCCTTTTCATTGTTGAGTAATACTCCATTGTGCAGACGATTGATAATTTCTTTACTCCATTATTGGCAGGTGTTTGGTTTTATTCCCCAAGTGGTAACTTGGGGAGTGTTTCAGTTATGCCACCATGATCACTTTGCATAAGACTTTCTATGAACGAATGGTCATTTCTTTGAGGTAGGTGCTTGTGAGAGGAATGGATAGTGTGGAATGACGTCGATGTTTTCTTCTATCAGGCCGATAACAGCCTTTTAGAACAGTGCTCCATTTTCCCAGTGGCATGAGGGCACTGTGGCTGTGTCACCTCCTAGCCAACACTTGGTGCCATGTTCCTTTAATTCTGGGCATGTTAGAGGTGCGTGGTGTCAGCACATTGTCCTGAAATTTGTGTTTCCCAATGAATGAGTGCACCCATTACCTCTTTCTGTGTGTTTGTTGCCCCTCTCCCTTTGTGGAGTCTGTTCAGATCTTTTGCCCTTTTCTCCTCATTGAGGTATCTTCGTATGAACACAGACAGCGTCCGTGCCTTGTGCACACAGTTCCTTTGATAAAGACGTATAACATGATACATCCACTCTGCAGCTTGATTCCCTGAGGACTGATGGCCTTGTCTGAGAGACATGGGCTTCCCACTTTGATAAAGTTTTCTTTCCAAGGCGGTTCAAGATTTCACATCTTATTAAGAAAAATCGTCCATCTCACAGTCTCCCGAATTTCCCCCTACGCGTTCTTCTAGAAATTTTTATAGTTTTAGCTTTTACACTTAAGTCTATAGTCTAAAATATTCTTAAATCATTTTAATAATATTACTAAGTTAACAAGAATCATTCTAGTCAAAAACCACTGTGAGACTGACCCCTGGTCTCTTAAAGCCCGGGGCTTACAGCTCTTGCTTGGTTCCCTTTGGTCTTAGAGGACTGGTAAGGAGACACGTCTTGGCTGCACGCACTCTGTGGCGACTTCGGAGGAGGTTTTTGTACTTGAAGATTTTATTTTCCATAATTTCATATGTAGGAAATGTATGCTCTGGAATACTCTGAAAACTTTCCCATTGTATTTTTAAAAAATTATCCTTTAAAACGAGGCAGGGGATCACATCCAACTCACGTGTAGAGACCCCGAGCCCCCGCTTCCGGTTTCCTGTTCGTGGTCGCTTGTGGTTCTGGACTCTCTGTTTCCAGTTTTTTAGCAATGCCGCCATGAATGAACTTGGGTGAAAGTGTGAGTTCTCAAATACTTGTTTGGGATAAATTATAGCTCGTGGCTCTATCTACCAGGAGCAGGGCTCTCTTAAAGCTTCCAACACATTCCAAAAGGAATGTTCACGTTGACAGCCCTCACGGGGCTGACTGAAGCTGACCTTGGGGATTTTTATTTTTGGTGGTGGTCGTTCTGTTTTTTTGTTTGAGACAGAGTCACGAGTGTCCCCAGCCATTCTGGGTACGTAGCCAAAGATGACCTTGAACTTCTCATCCTCCTGCCTCTACTTCCTGAGTGTTGGAGTTGCATTACTATATGCTAATGTACTCTGTGTACACAGTTCGAGGGATTGAACCCAGGACTAAGCAAGGGTTCTACCCACTGAGCCACAGCCCCACCCCGCCTTTGGTATTAATTTTGACAAATTTGTTAATAGGAAAAAAGAAGGCACTGCTTTCATTTGTGTTTTCTAGACCATTGTGAAATGGAATATTTTATTATATACCTCTTTGATATATTTTTTTTCTTACTTGGGGCCCATGTTCTATTTCCCTTTTCATGAGTTTTTGTTGGCATCCAAATGCTTTTTATATGTTAACTTGATCAACCTATTATTACGCACTGTCCTACTTTTGCCAGAAGTGTTTCGAATGTCATTTTCTTGGTTTTCTGTCATTAACTTTTTATGGACTTGATGGACAAGATGGACTTGAAGGGGGTCCACCTAGCTCTGTAGAAAGTCAAATTTATTAAATTCTTGTATTCAGTTTTTTATCTCAGTGGCACACATTTATGGCTAGATAAGCTAATATTTCCCTTTTTTTTAATTTTAGGGATTTGGGATGTTGCAGAGTTCTGGTTCGTCTGTGATTTATTTCGGTATGACGCATGAAAGGGGAGTGTGTCTTAGCACTAGTCCCTTACGAAGCAGAATTTGAGGCATTGCCCTTTCAGAGATGGATCTCAGGCGGTCAGGGTGAATGGGGAGGTCAGAGATACAGGAAGAGGCAGCTACAGCAGCGCTCAGAGACTGAGGGAACCAATGGGTGAGTCCAGTGACACGGAAGTGGAGGGGAGAGCAAGAAATCATCATCAATCAGCTATCAGGGACTGTAGTTTGCACTCAAGTGGCGTTGCCCAGTATGATGATTAATCTCAATTGTTGGCTTGATAAAATCTAGAATCACCTGGGAGACAGGCTCTGGGCATACCTGTGTGAAATTATCTTGACTAGGTTAATTGAGGTTGGAGGATCCCATCCCAGTGGGTGGCACCATTTCCTGGGCTGAGATGTCAGCCTGTGTAAAGAGGAGGAAGTGACCTGAGTATCAGCATGCATTGCCCTCTGCATCCCAGCATGCATTGCCCTCTGCTTCCCAGAATACATTGCCCTCTGCATCCCAGCATGCATTGCCCCCTGCTTCCCAGCATGCATTGCCCTCTGCATCTCAGCATGCATTGCCCTCTACTTCCCAGCATGCATTGCCCTCTGCATCCCAGCATGCATTGCCCTCTGCTTCCCAGCATACATTGCACTCTGCTTCCTGCGTGTGGATGTGAGGTGACAAGCTGGTCCTGTCTCCCGCCACTTGACTCCCTCAGGATGGACTATACCCTAGAATTGTGAGCCAAATAAGCCTTTCGGGAAAAGAAATGATGGTTGTAAACACTGTAGAGCACGGGGGCTGTGTGTGCAGAGGAGCCTTGTCAGGTGGGCTCTGCTTACAGCCTCACAGGTTGGAACTTACCTGGGTTCCCTGGGGGAGGTGCTGGCTTGTGGTGGAATTAACATTTTCTGCTCACCATCGTGAATTCTGTCAATGCTTAAATGCAGGGTCTACGATGATTCTCAGCCGTGACAGGAGATTTTCTTTCCTACTCACTTTTTTTTTGAAAGGAAAAAAAAATTCCTTTTCCCTTGGCTGTCCTCAAAAACTCATGTATAAAAGTAGAGTCATAATAATTTTAACTAGTTGTGTAAAACAATTGGGAATTTGTACATAAGTCACATTAAATTAATATTTCTCTTCAGGGGCTATCATTTCTCCATGACACTGTCCTTTGATTTTTATGGATATAACAGAAGCTTGAGTTTTATTTGTTTTTTTTAAAAACATCTCTCAGTAAAAATTTTCAATTGGTTTTTGTGTGGCTTTTGTAGAACTTTCATTAAATTTATACCTCTGCATTTTAAATTATTTCTCTCGTAGGCAGAATATTGTTTTTCATTATGCTTTTAACAGATCATTTCTGGCATGTGATAAACTTTCCATGTATTTATCTGGTAAACTAACTATCTTTCTAAACTTTATAATTACTTAGAAGTGTTTTAGTTTAGTTTTCATGGCTTTTAAAGCAGTCAGTCATATTATGTGTAAATAATAAGAGTTTTCCTTTCTTCTCTAATAATAATATTACATTTTCTGTCCCTTCAGTGTCAGTAGTGTTAAATAAGTAATTAGGACAACACCTACCCTCACCGCTCCCCCCACCGTCACCGCTCCCCCCCACCCTCACTGCTCCCCCCCACCCTCACCGCTCCCCACACCCTCACCGCTCCCCCCACCCTCACCGCTCCCCCCACCCTCACTGCTCCCCTCACTTCAGTAAGAAGGCTCCTGTGATTTCACTTTGAAGTGTGAGATTGGCTGTGGGTTTCAGAGGGAAATCTTAAGTTGCCTCAAGGTAAAACACTTGTATTGCTAGATTACAAAGAGTTTCTAAAATTGATGAGTGATGTTCAGTTTATAGGTTTCTGTCTTGACTAGGTCTCCCCAGACATTGCCTGTTTGACGGTGAGAAAGACGCACCAGCTTTCAGCCCGGAGCTTTGTTTGTAAGCAGTGTTTTGTTCTGATGTGCACATGTGTGTGGGCATATATGTGTATACATGCATATGTGCATGTGGAATGCAGAGGATCATTACTGGGTCTTCCTCGGGAGCCATCCACCTTGATTTTACGAGACGGGTCTTACACCAGTACCTGGAGCACACCAATTCCATTAGCCTGGTTTTTCTTATTTTTTTAACTTGTATATGTGGGAGGGGGCAGTTTTGCCTGTGTGTACAAACCCGATGACCGCAGACCCAGAAAAGGGAATTAGACTCCTTGGGACTGGAGTTGTAGATTGTTTCTGAACTAAGTTTGTGTTACGTTTTCCTTCACGCTGTGGCTCGTCTGGGTTGAAGAGAGAAAGGTAGAGCAGCAAAGTGTGGGTTTGCCAGATGTGCACCACAAAGGCCTTGGGGGATTTGAAGTGTGGGGCTGGTGTAGTAACGACCTGTCAGTGAGAACCTAGCTTGCTGGGTGGAGAGATTGTGGAGTTCTGAGTCAGAGTCTCCATGAGATTAAACGGGTCGGCCATTGCCCACCAGCGCATGGCCGGCCAGGTTGCTGGGGCAGAGGCACAAGCTCGGAAACAAGCCGGTTCGTGTTTTAATATTTCCTGCAACAGTCGATAGTTGTGAGTCACCACGTGAGTGGTAGGAATCAAACTCGGGACCTTTGCAAGAGCAGCCAATGCTCTTAACCTCTGAGCTATCTCTCCAACCCTCTGGCCTGGCCTCTCCATGCGGGTGCCTCTGATCCAGTTGGGATAATCACGTTTGTGAAGCAAGAACCGTACCAACTGATAAATCTCCCCAGCCGCCATGCTTGTCCTATCTGGACCATGAGCTCTCTCTCTCTCTGGAGAGTCAAGTGCTTCTCCAGGATGGAGCCTTGACTTGATCCTCTGCCTAGGATACAGCAAGACTCTACTTCGGGTCAGTTGGGCCATCTATCTGGCGATGTTCTGTGTCCCCTCAAAGCCGTGTTTCCGCCTGTCTCACTGCCATCACAGCCACGTGATATATTTCTAGGACTTTCCCTAGAAAGCATGGCACCTAACAGTACGTATCTAGAGGGGATGGAGAATGGATGAAGAGGCTGGCGTCGAGTGAAGGATGGGTGGTCTCTCTTGTGAAGCTGTAGGTGATGGCATGAATTGCAGACTTAGACCTAGACTTGGGGACTCCTGTGTATTTGACCTCAGTTGGTTGGGAGGACAGGGTCACACTGACTGCGAGTGCAACCATGGGGGCTGCTTCTCTGTCCATGATCACTGGAATTCAGACTTTTTAAATTTTATTTGAATTTTTCAAGACAAGGGTTGCATTGAGCCAGAACTTGCTGTAAAACTGGGGATGGTGCTGAATTTATTTTTACATCTGCCTGCCTACCTGCCTGCCTGCCTGCCTGTCTGTCTGTCTGTCTATCTGTCTATCTATCTATGTGTGTGGACATGTACAAGTTCAGGTTAGAAGACAACTTGTTGTAATACTTGGTTCCCTCCTTTGATATGTATCCCAGGGCCCAGACTCCTGCTTTGAGTCTCTGTAGCAAGTGCTTTTACCTATTGAGCCATCAAGACAGGATGACCTTGAACCTCTGATCCCCCTGCCTCTACCTACTGACTGCTGGGATGGCACACGTGCACCACCCTGCCTCATTTACGTAGTGCTGGGGATTGAACCCAGGGCCTCATACATAGTAGGTAGGTACTCTGTCAAGTAAGCCATACCCTCAGCTTTTCAGTCTGCTTTTCAGTGGCACAGTCCTTACATCACTCTGAGCCTCCATAAGCCTCTCAAACCAGTATTAACCAGCTCTGCCGCCTTGTAATCAAGCCAAACCGGGGTCCCCTCAACTGTTCCCACTCGGGAATCCTTCTAAGACCTCTCTTCTTCCAGCTTCTCTCCTTCGTCTTGCCCCTGCATCTCTTCTGCAGCCCTGGCACAGTTCTCTCTCTCTTCAGATCCCCTGCCGTAGCCTCTGCTCCAAGTGTGTGCTCACGAGCCGCACTTTCCCCAACCTCTTGGCTGTCCAACGTTCTGACCGCATTTCTCCTTCCTTAAAAATAAAACTTGTCTGCTCTGCTCTTGACCTTGTCAAACATTTCTGAGTATAATCATCCACTGAGATCCTCTTTCTAGAGGAGTTCCGTTAAGTCACCTTTGTGCTGAAAACTAAGATTCCTTGTTCGTCCTTGAGATGAGGGCTCTCTCTTCTGGCCCTTCCATCTTCAAATTTGACTGGCTCCACCTCCATACCTCATTGCCCTGTTCAGTGAGGTCCACATCTTTCCTCTACTGGTGAATCTGCCCCTATCCTCCCTCCCCAGTACCTAGCAACTCCAAAATCTATCTTGGAAATGGCCTCGGAAGTTCTGTTTACTTCTCCTTCTTCTACATATTCTCACGTAGACTTACATCCCAGACCCTTCACAACACCTAGCATTCCTGGTTGTCACTTTCCATGTAGTTCTACATAAACTTGAGCAGTCCTTCCCTTATTTCTTTACCTTAGCACAAAGATTAGCAAAAGAGTCTTTGCCCTTCCCAAGAAACAAACACAGAGGCGCATAGACAGACAGACAGGCAGGCAGGCAGATAGACACACAGGATGACCAGCAAGTACAGGACAGCAGAAGTCATATCTATTTTAGAGCCACAGAAAGCAGACACATTACTTTGGTTAATGCTCATAGTTTATTGAGGACATTAAAACTTAGTGTTGATAATTGAGCGGCCAGTGGGCTCTCCAAAGGAAGCCTCCTATGACCCACGTTCTCTTTGGTCCATGTCACCCCTTTCATTCAAGTTCACATCCAGACCATCCCTCTGAGAGCCCAAGAGAGTTGCCAGCTAGTCTACACTCTGCCATCAAGCTAACAAAACGGCCTACCCTTCAAGTGCCATCCCTGAACTCAGCCCCTTGCTTGAGAATGCACTCAGCAGCTATGTGGGGTGAAATAACTCATGAAGGCATGGCCTTTGACCTCATGGCACAGCCCAGGTAGGCAACGCATCCATTCATCTCACCCAAAATCCATCATTCTCAAGACCTCAAGCCCAGGGGAGCCAAGATGGTTACGACTTTTCCAGAATCACGAGCACTCAAGACGTTCCTACACAGAAAGGTCCCTCCTGTGTCCCAACCTCACCATGTCCAAGGTGGGGCACTGGCACTGCTCTTCGTGAACTCTCTGAGGTTTAAATGCCCTTCTTTTACATGAGAGGGCATGAAGACGCTCTGTCAGTAAAATGATTGTTTTGCAAGCATAAGGATCCCATTTTCACACCTCTGAATCCACGTTTTAAAAACTAAGCATGGTGGTGCCCATATGTCATCTCAACTCTGGGGCGTCAGAGACAAATAGAGCCCCCGGGCTCACCGGCCAGCTAGTTTACCCTGATCTACAAGCTTTAGGTCAATGAAAAGACCAGGAGTCAAAAAACAAGGTGAATGGTTCCTGAGGAGCCAAAGTTGAGGCTCCTTCATTTGCATATTGTCTTAGTCAGGGTTTCTATTCCTGCACAAACATCATGACCATGAAGCAAGTTGGGGAGGAAAGGGTTTATTGAGCTTACACTTCCACATGGCTGTTGATCACCTGAGGAAGCCAGGACTGGAACTCAAGCAGGTCAGGAAGCAGGAGCTGATGCAGAGGCCATGGAGGGATGTTCCTTACTGGCTTGCTTCTCCTGGCTTGCTCAGCCTGCTCTCTTATAAACCCAAGACTTCCAGCCCAGGGATGGCACCACCCACAAGGGGCTCTACCCCTCTTGATCACTAATTGAGAAAAAGCCCCACAGCTGGGTCTCATGAAGGCACTTCCCCAACTGAAGCTCCTTTCTCTGTGATAACTGCAGCCTGTGTCAAGTTGACACACAAAACTAGCCAGTACACATATGCTCTCGTGTGTGCACGTGTTCATGTGGGCACTTCCCCCCTTCACACATACAATAGGAATAATTGTTTTACAGAATCATGTGACCTAGAATGTCTCACTCAGTCTGTGCCACATAAGGATCCTACTTTCCTGTCATTGAAAGGACATCCTACTTAGTCTATGATCTCTGCTCCAAGAAGAAATAAGTGCTCCCTTCTGTGGGTTTATTGGGAAGAGTGGTGTCCTCCGAGGCTTCTGACAGTGATGCCTGTGACTCCTCCTCCATTCCTGACTTTAGTCTTATTTTCAAGCCACATTTAATAAACACTGATTCTTCATGCTCAGAGTTATCCACCACCACTGACCAACCCACTGAGGAGAGGAGACACAGGTTGCATCCAATTAAAAGGGTTGATTTCTACATAGCATTTTTCTCACCTGCTCTTGAGCTAGTTCAGTGGGCAGAGACATTTGCCTTGCATGCCCAACGACCTGAGTTGGATCCTCAGAAACCTATAGAAAGGTTTGGAAGGAGAGAACTCTCTCTAAAAGTTGTCTTCCGAACAACCCTAATTTTACATATGTGCACTGGCATATGAAGCCACCCCATACATATCGTGCACACATAAACAATAGTATTAAGTACGTTTTAAAATGCTAATAATTTTCAAAAAAATCAATAGGAGTCCCTCAAAAATACAGGCGCCGGTTCTCAAGCCATGCTGGGGAAACACCTTAGTACCATAAACTAGTAGGACTCTGGTTGAAGCCCTGGCCATTCTTCACACAGGACCCAGGCCTGTCTGGGGTCACTTCTCATGCTACTGACCTCCAATCACAGACCTTTTCATGCTACTGACATGCAATACAGACCGTGTGGCTTTAACTGCGGAAATTCTTTTTTTTTTTTTTTTCCTTTTGGTTTATGGTTATGAGGGCTGAATAGCCAAGATGAAGGTCCGAGCCTGTTTGGCCTCCAAACCTGGCTTACAGCCAGCTGCTTTCACCTCGCGTCCTCGCACAGTGAAGGACAGAGAGAGCGAGTGCTAAAGGAGGTGGAAGCTGCCACGATCTCACCCTCAGGACCCCACCTCACTCTTGTCATCGTGTGGGTCAGAGACTCAACACGAACTTTGAGAGCACTCAGTTCCATCTGCAGCACTAAAGAGAAATACACAGCAGATTTGATTTGTATCGAAGTCAGAAAGCAATGATGGTTTGCTGGGTTATATTCTCTCTCACTCGCACTGCTGGAGCCCGGGAAGGGTGATGGTCACCTACCCTACCTCCACCCCTGTTGTATTTGTGTCTAAGTGCACTGTCACTAAGTGAGTGTTCAAATGTACATGGGTGCACATGCATGTGGAGGTTAGCATGCAGCAGCAGGTGTCTTTCTCACACTTATTTAGCTAGACTAGCTGGCCAGGGATCTCCAGGCTACCTCTGCCTCCCCAGCTCTAGGATACAGGAGACCAAACTCAGGTCCTCATGCTCACACAACGTGCAATTCATTCACTGGCTCGTCAGTTCTTCTGGCTGTGTTTCTGGAGAATATGCTTAGGATGTGGGCATTAGAACGTGCCAGGTCACTATTGGGAACTTCTTTGAGAATAGCAATTTGGGAAATAACAAGAAAAATAAAGAAAACACAGAACCTTGGGAAGTGCTAAATTCTAAATTCTAGCTCTTAGGCCTCCAGGGAAGGACAGAAAATATGGAACCTTGTAATAGGAAAAATAGTATTCTCTTCTTCGTTCTCTCTCTCTCTTTTTCTCTTTCTCTCTCTCTCTCTCTCTCTCTCTCTCTCTCTCTCTCTCTCTCACACACACACACACACACACACAACCAATGTATACCACCAAATTTGTTTCATTGTTTCTTTTCTTCTCATCCTCCCTCTCTTCCTCCTGTTCCCATCTTTCTTTTCCTCGTGGTCTCATATCCACCACCAATTTTTTTCTAAATACTATAGATTAATTGAAGGTGCACAATCTTTACTAATTATGTACATATAAAAATCTAAATGTTGAAGGCACATAGAGTGCTGAGCACTTACAGTCTTAAGACTTGGGAGGTAGAAGGGGAAGGTCAGGAGTTCAAGGCCAACCTATATAGCCAGGCCATACCTGGGCTATGTAAGACACACACACATACACACACACACACACACACACACACACACCCCAAGGATAAAATTTCAATCTCTAACAAAACATGACAAACATTTGTAGCTTAACTGCTTCTTGCTGTGTGGCCTTGAACAGACTGCCTAAGTTCTTCAAAGCTCTATTTCTTTACTCTATCATGGGCAATAATAATAACATTAACTCCCTCCTGAGCCTATCAAGCCTATCTTGAGGATAAAATGGACCAATGAAGATAAAGCACTTACAGGAGACCTGGTCTCTAGTGTTTATATTTATTCTTACATTAATCTTCAGTTCATGTGGAGCTGAATGTGTGCCTAGAGGCCTGGGAGAAGAGCCACGTAGTGCTCATTCACATGGCTTCCTCCTTAAGTCATTGATACCACCAAGGACTTTGGGTGATATGAGCTAGGTCCTGCTGGGACCCCAGGGCCTCTGTTGTTTCAGGAAGTGTGTGTGACACCATCCTCTAGTGCGGTGACTAATGGCTCTCACTTCGAGCACCTGGGATCTCTCCTACTCACTGAATTTAAGACCAGTTGTGGTAAGATCATAAAGAATGCGACAAGAATCTTTCCTCCAGAGGAGTATGCTTGTAAACAGGATGACCGGAGAGAGCCACAACCTCCGTTACCATCCAGGGCAGTCTCACTTCCACCTCGCCCTCCTCGAAACCAGGAGAAGAGCCCCCCCCCCCCCCCCCCCCCGCCCAAGCCTCTTCCACCATCACACCTTTTGCAGTGTCCAAGGAGGGCCAGGTTGCAGTAACTGCCACTCCGTGTCACCATTAGACCAGCAGGTCAGCCCGAGAAAGCAAGCAGGCAGGCAAGCCAGGGAGAAAGGTCTGTCCCAACAGAGCTGCTGGCAAGTGCCTCCCAATACACACGGTTGTCATTGCCAAGTCACTCTTGAAGAATGTCCTCCTCGAGAGGACCCAATGCCTAGTAGGAAATGCAGGTCGTGGCAGCCTGGTACAGCTCAGGGATGTTATCACAGGGACATCACGAATGGATGATAGCACCCTGGCACAACTGAACACCCAGGGCTGGGCATTTGGGGGGGGGGGGTTAGCATAAGGCACAGTGCCTTCTCAAACAGGCGAGGACTCTGGGTCAAATGCTGTTCCATGTTGAAGCAAGATTCAAGTACTTGTCTATCTACAGTAACAAGCCCCGCATCCACCAAGTTCTGTGCACTCAACAGTCTTTAGTTTATTTGACTTCCTCTACTGCTGTGTGCCAATAGTAGAAGATGTGATAATAATAGTAAGAGGTAATCAGTCTTTTTGCTGCGGGCCCACTCTGTCCCAGTTAATGTCTTGTATAGAGTCTATCCCTCTGTCTTAGACTGTTTTCTGCTGCCATAACTGGTACCATGGACTGAGTAATTTATAAAGCATAAGGGTTTATTCAAATATTAGTTCCTGAGGTCTAAGGTCATGGGACTACATGTGGAGATGTCCTCTTGTCAAATACAGAATACAGGACATCATGGTGGTGCCATCCTGGGGATCCCATCTCCAGCACTTCACATACCAACACCCCATGACGTTGAGGATCGTGTATCCAGTGTTCCCGTTCATAGCAAGGCCCATTAGGACCCTATGATTGTTTTCACTGAGAGGGCAGGAAACCAACACCTGAAGCATTAAGTGGGAGCTGCAAGAAGATCCAGGGCAGGATAGCTGAGGTCATGTTGAGAGCCTGGCTCCCAGAGGTTTTTGCTGAGAACATGATGTCCAAGTCCCCAGAGGGTCTTAGGCATTTGCTGTAGGGATCAGTGCTTACTGTCCCAAGCCTAAAGAGATCACTCAAAGCAGCCAATCAATCAGCTGTGCCTACGGGCCAGCATCTGCACACAGCAGCCAATCAATCAGTTGGTGCCTAAGGGCCAACATTTGCGCACAGACACAAGGACGTCTTCTAACCAAAGGCGAGCATTGGGAGCCCAATTGGAAATGACTAACAGGGTTGTTTAGCTTCTGAGGCAAGAGCTGGAATGTTCAACTAGTTAGCACCAGTTTTACTGGCGGCCTCGGCTACATAAAGCAGGCTACGGCATTTGGCAGTGCCTCTTAAATTTGGCACATTCCATGCTCCTCCTGGACCCACGAGATAACATAACCAAATGTTTTCTGATGCCGCAAGAAATGAGTATTTTTGCAGGTAAATGGAAATGCAAACATATCCTCACCTGTCCATCCCAGGGGCAAAATGTTTCACTCTCTCATGACCCTTTAAGAGGTTAGATGTGAGAAGGAGCCCAGATAAATGGCCACGATGCAAACAAAGTCATGGAAATAAATGCATCTCTGATCTATGTGAGCTGATGATGCCAATTACACCATCTGCACCATTTCTCAGGACGAGTACAATTGTGCTTCCCCAAATGCCCTGAGCAGTGAGACTGGCCATGGTCTTCTTTTCTTTTGAGTAAAGGCACACATCATTTGATGCTCCTGTGTTTGTTTTTCAGACTCAGACAATGGGTGGCAGTTGTGTTTTCTTACTTTAGATTGAGCGGGAATAGAGAAATGGAACATAGAAGGATGTGTGCGCAGGACCCAAGAAGGTACACTGGGGCTTTGAGTGGCAGCTGGTTGAAGCTACAGCTCTGTACCCCCTTTCTGATCAGTTACCAACCTCCTTTTAGCCAAAGCATTATTAGCTTCTGATGGTGGTGGGGCCCATGTTAGGTCATATGCATGGAAAATCAAACACAGGGCTCACATTAGAGGGGCCCTTGACATGCTTGGCATCAATTATGGATAACTTCTCAGGGTAAACAAGAAATAAACTAGGGTCATTAGTCAGGATCATGTTCAGTGTGCCTCAAAGATAGAAGAGACCATGCCAGCAGAGTAGGGCTCACCTAGCTGCACTGTTTTCTGAACAAAAGGAAGCTCCTAGGTCAAAGATTGGCAGATCTTTTCAGGAAGGAGCTGGGTGCCGGATGGTTTGTTTCCTTTTCATTTTGCTGTCTTCATATTCACCTCAGCCAAGATGACCAGGAAGGTGGTTGTAAGAGCTACCGACTCTGACTGCACATCAGTGGCCTTTCATTATTGCAAGGAAAACAGAGCTCTGAACGTGGCCTCTGGCTGCGGCTTTCTGATTCCTGGTCTTCAGGAGTCTTGCTTCGGTGAGATCTGCTTGGGGAGAAAACACGGTGTGTGATGAAGGTGGTCACCACCTTTCACAGTGAGAAAGGTGCTCCTCGCCTTATCACCTCTGCCTTCCATCAGTACAGTAGAGAAAACTTTTCTTTCAGTCATGGAGCACAGAAAATTATTTTTATCAGTTCCTCAATGTAACCTATATGCTTAAATTGCTTCAGATTAAAATCTTGTGGGAAATTCATAATCTAGGCAGTAGTGTTTCTAGAGGCGAGGAAATTGACCAGGTATAGTTAAAATCATAAATCAATCTGATTACATTCTATTTTTTCCCCCGAGATCAGAAAAGTAAATCGTCATCATTATATTGCATCATTGCATTTTATGGTCAGATATTGAAAATGAGAAATGTGTACACACACATACATGTACACTCACCTGAAAGTGTTAGCATTTCAAAGGTAGGCTTAAGCTCTTAATTTCTAAACTAGTTTGTTTACTTAGCTTAAGGAAATCAAGTTAACACTTAAATATGCATTCTTGGATATTCTTTTTATGCTGAGATTCTAAAATGTGCTTAATATTTATTGAAGGGCAAATGTCCCTTCACCAAAAAAAATAAAATAAAATAAAAATATGTGGCATACAAACTTTGAATCCTAAACAACAGATTTATGTGGGAGAAAAAAATGAAGTCACCAGAGCCGCTGTGGTAAGCGCCACAGTGAGGAAGCACAGTGGCCAGAGGGAAGACATAGACTGAAGAGGATGCATCATGGGAGTTCAGCAAGAATCACAAGGAGGGTTGTAGTGAGCTCGGCATTGACGAGTGAACACAGAGGGACCCCTAGAAAGAGAACACAGTAAGGGGTAGCATGTTACATTCATGTGTTTTGGTGTACATACATGTGTATATGTGTGGCTGTGGGGAGTACCCATGGACTGATCATGCTCTACCTTACATAAGGAGGCAGGGCCTCTCATTTGAGCTCAGCACTCTCTAATTCTACTAATTTAATCAACAAACCATCTTCTTCTGTGGATCCCCTGTCTCTGTGTCCAGAGTGTTGGGAATACACGTGGGATACCATACCTACCCAACATTTGCATAGGTGCTGGGGTCCAAACCTTGGGCCTCATGCTTGTGTGGTTAAGCCCTCTCCCAAGGCTGAGGGGTAGTCCACTACTGAGTCTTCTTCAACAGAGGAGAAGTGGCCAGACATGGGCCAAGCACACAGGGATCTCTCTGGGGGAAATGAGAATCAGTTAGTTGCCTCAGTTCCTGGTCATGCAGTAACACACCACTGTACCCAGATACAGTGACAACCACTCTACTCAGATACAGTGACAACCACTCTACTCAGAT
>JADRCD010240202.1:0-24772 GCA_019843815.1 Montemys delectorum
TCTGGAACTGAAGCAATATTTTTAAAATTGTTAAACCAAAATAAATTAAAAAAAAGCAGAAATTAATTGGTTCTGAGACCTCCAAACCATTGAGCCAATGTTGGCAGGCCATTACCTTCAGGCCTCTGAAATTTTTATTATTCAAATAGTCTGCTACTTCAATGCTAGCTGAGATGCATGAGATATTTATTAAGATCTACAGCTCAGAGATCCCATGGCAAAGTCAGAATGGGTGGGAAGGCAGGCAAAGACCAGGGGCTGGCAGCAGGACTCCCTCTGTTGACTGGCCTGACTCTCTTCTGTTTTAAGAACTCACCTTCTTTTTTAAGAATTAAAAGTTAGAATTCTTTAATTTTAAAAGAATTAAAATTAGAAGTTCATTTGAGGAAAATTAATTTCCACTAAAATTCTACGCTCAAACTCTGGGTAAGGTTCCATAAGGTTATTTCAGCCGGCTATATTATAGGAAGCCAGTCTTCCTTAGGCCAGGGTCTTAGCATCGTGACGTCTGACTGAGAAAGTTGTGTTGACAGGACCATCCAGTCTGAACTCTGTTGACCTTGGTGCTTCCCATGGTGTGGCCCGTTCCACCAGGGACACCTGGCCGGTCAACCCCAGGAGCCTGCTTGTCTCTGCCTCCCTGCTTCTTGGATTACAAGTGAATGCTGCTGCACCTGGCTTTAAAACGTTTTTGTTTTACTTATTTCGTGTGTATGAATGTGTTTCCCGCATGCATGTATGTGTGTGTGTATGTATGTACGTATGTATGCATGTATGTATGCGTGTGTACCATGTACATATCTGGTGGCTGTGGCATTCAGAAGACATCCAGCCTCCTGGAATTGGGGTTGCAGATGGTTTGTGAGCCATCACGTGGGTGCTGGGAACCAAATCTAGGTCTTCTGCAAGAACAAGAAGTGCTTGTAACCATCGAGCTATCTCTCTAGACCCAGTTTTACACATGGCTTTTAAAATATGGTCTCTGGGGACCGCACTCGAGTCCTAGTGTTTGTCAAACGAATACTCTATTGGCTGAGCCATCTCTCTGACCCCTGCTCCTGAAGGATTCCGACTTCCTTTCCGTTATCTCCTCTTACTGCAGCAGCCCCCGCCCCCCACCTCTTCTCCTCTTAGAAGTGCCTACGAGCTCCACTCTGGGGACCAGAACCTTTGACACTAAGCCGTATCATCATTGCCCAGTGTCTGGAACATGGCGAGTGCCTCACGGGCTCCTGAGCATCTCTGTTCCCCTTCATTTCAGATTTTTTTGCGTGTGGATGCAGGACTCTGCTCAAAGTAGGTACCTTGGTAGAGTTGCAAAGCACCAGAAAGCATCCATGGGCCCTACCTAAAGGAAAAGCAGACATCAGCCCAGAGCCAGAGAAGAATCTCTTCCCTCGTCATGCTGAAAGGAGCCAGGTTGTATCCTGAAATACACAAAAAGATGAGCCTGGATCTTCCTGGATCTAGTTCATCCGTTGGCATTCTTCCTTCCCCCAGGTCTTACCATGGCCAAATTCAAGAAACAGATGTTCACGTTTAAAAAAAAAAAATCTCCCCTGAGTCAGTGTGGCTGTTCATCCAATTTTCACCCTGCCATCCAGAGTTAGCCCTGCCCTGCGAGGCTCAAACAAGTCAGAATGTAGGACTCCAGTTCAAGGGAGAGGTGACGAGAAGAGAAGGGGAATAGTGGGATTCTGGGGAGGACGTTGCTCTCTAATGGGATGCCAGGGAAAAAGGCTGGCCTCCCCACAAATAGCTCCCGTTTCACCCTGCCTTGGAGACTGTGCCTCTGTGAACCCTGCTCTTCCCCCAGTGAACTGGGGACTCATAGCTCCATCCGTCCGTCCTGCACCGTCTCCCAAAAGGAAGAGGAATGCTTCAACCATTCCAAGCTAATAACTCCGTAGTGCTGGTCCACATCGCTGGACCCCTGTCCCGATTCTCTGATGTTCCGAACTCATCTGACCGCCACTGGGCTGTGGGCGAGGGGTTCTCATCTATACCGATGATGCTCTGTCTTGGTAATCTTTAGACCAATTGGTTTGTCAGTTTCAACTCCTTGGCTCCAACATTATCTTAGTGAGCGGTCTGTGTAGGGAGAACTGTGGAGGAGAGGCCCTTCTTAACCCAGTTCACTGCACCTCACGGCTGAGCACTGAAAGTTCGGTTCGGATGGCAACATCTGTGCAAAACAAGGGCGTCCAGGGACCTACCGTCAGATTTTTTTTCTTCCTTAAGCATGATCACCATGTATGTTCACAAATAAAAACATGAACTGTTCTGACAGCCAAGCAAAGCATGAAGAATTAAGCTCCCTAAACAGGAAAATGCGAACACCACCCTTGTTGCAGTGCTTCCAGGAAACCCTTCATACCCAGACTCCACCCCCACCTCCAGGTCTAGTCGGGTTCAACCTAGGAGACATATTTCTGTACTAGGGCAAGATTCCATTTGGAGAAGGAAGGATACTGGTTTTGAGGACTGTTTTTTTTTTTTTTTTTTTTTTTGATGATAAAATCAGACTTTCCCAGAGAGGATGTCGGAGGTAGTGCGTTCAGAGGCAGCTGCAGGGAGGTTGGCGGAGACATCAGCGGGTCCCTGGCGACAGCCCTGTGAACCTCACTGCCTCCCAACACTGGCCCTTTGAGTCTCAGCCTCCAGGTCCTCTGGCTTCTGCATCCTCTTACCGTCATTTTTGTTCCACTCACAGTGAACTTGAGACAAGCCAGACCTGCCTGTGTTCTTGGCCCACTTCAATCCGGATGCTCTTCCCCCGACCCCCTTTATCTGGGATGCTCTTTAGTTCTTTGTTCACCCATTACGGACTGCATCTCCCCCTGCTAAACTCTGAGGCTCTGGCTGATGCTGGCTGTTGGACTCCTCGGGGTCACATGGCCTCTTGGTCTTTAGCATGAAGTCTGGCCAGGAGTCCAGGAGTCCAATACGTACACTGATTCTTTGGTAGACTGACTCCCCCCACACAGTCATCGAGTTCCAGGAAGGCAGCTTTCTTCTACCCTTGACATTGGTACTGACGTCTCTGACTAGTTGGCATTGCAAGAGATTTTGGTAGGCAAGGTTAAGTTGAAGGAACTTTAAATTTTATTTCAAGTTGTAAATACTTTCCTGTTTCAAAACTTAAAGGGGCTTATGCATATTCAGGTGAGACTTCTGTCTGGGGTCCCTTTAAGCCAAGAAGCCTAATGAATGCTCTGTCTCTTTGTCTCTGTCTCTCTCTGTCTCTGTCTCTCTGTCTCTTGCTCTTTCTCCCTCCCCCTCCTACTTCCTTCCAAGCACAGGATGAAATATTTCATCTTCCATGTATTTCTCCCTTGACTCTAACCTGAAACAACAGGACCAATCAAATATTCATGGACAGAACCCTCCAAAACCAGAACCACGCGATCCAAATGAATCTTTTCCTTCTTGGGCTGAGTTACCTGGGGCCAGGGCAGAGAGCTAGGTAGCACAATGCGTGCTTGTCAAATACATTCCCTCATTGCCACGTTAGAAGAGCAAAATGTGGCCCCAAGCTTAGCGTTAGCCTACAGGCCAAGTAGCTAAAAGAATGTGTTCTGTCCCAGAATCTTATTATTGGTTTTTACTTAAGTGATATATTAGAGTAGTTGAGGTTCTCCTCTTATGGGGAATGTCCAGACTTTCAGCACTGTCATCTACAACATTCACACTTGAGACCTGCTCAACTGAATTTTAAAAGTCACAAAATCATCTCACCGTTTTATGTAAATTTACAATTTCATGTTGGGCAGTCTTCTCTGTCATCCCTTACAATTGTACATTCCGTTACCAACAAATTAGACATAGAATCAATTGGACACTTTTTAGAATTGCAATTTCATCTCTAATTTTAGGGACTGGCCAATCTCTAGAGACTACCTGAAGGCTGATAATTCAGGGAGGCAGGAGCGTGCCTACCAGTCTTGAGTTTGAAATCTGTAGTGTGGAAAACAAGTGTTTCCATTGGGCAGCTCCAAGGCAGAATCTCTCTGCTTCAGGACACCCAGGTATTGTCTCTGAGGTTCTTCAACAGATTGGATGAGGTGGATCTAAAGTCCCCTTGGAAATGTTAGTCCCGGTAATGTGTGGGCTGGGCTCTGTCCTGACGCCTCGACCTAATGCCTTCCCTTGTAACACATATGAGTTGACAAAGGCAATCACTTGCGGTGGACAAAGAGCTCACTGTAGGAAGACAGCAGCTGAGAGACACTGGGGTCGTAAAGTGAGAATCTTTCTAACAAATATGGGGCATCCATTTATTTTAGCTATAATTCCTAAACTATCTAAACCAGAAAGCCCGCTGGTCCTGATACAAAGCAGGGGAACTCCTCAAAGCCCGTCAGCATAGAACAGCAGAACAAAGTCCCCAAGTGATTTTCATATCTGGAAAACACTTCAGAGCCATCCACTCAGAAAAATACTGAGAAACTGCCGAGCTTCATTTGAAAGAAAAAAAGAAAAAGGAATAAAATAAGCCGAAAGATGTCCTTGAAGAAAGGGATTTGCTGCTGTTCTTAAAATCTAAGACATACTCTTTTTAAGGATTCATTCATTTTTTTTCCCTTGGGTATTTTCTTTATTTATATTTCAAATGTTTTCCCCTTTCCAGGTCTCCCTTTCAGAAACCCCCTATCCCATCCCCCTGCCCCTGCCTCTATGAGAGTGCTCCCCCACCCACCCACTCCCATACTTCCACGCTGGCATTTCCTCCTAAATTTTATGTCTCTGAATGTTTTGCCTACATGTATGTCTATGCACCATATGTATGTAGTGCCCAAGGAGGCCAGAAGAAGGCGTTGGATCACCCAGAACTGGGATCTAACAGTTGCAAACAGTTATGAGCCAGATGTGGGTGCTGGGAACCAAGTCCAGGTCCTCTGCAAAAGCAGCAGAGGCTCTTAACCATTGAGCCATTTCTCCCCGGTCCCGGTAGAATTCTTAGCTCCTGCAGCAGGAAGCTTATGAGAGGAAACACTTAATGCCTTCATTCGGAGGGCACCCACGCAGGAGAAAGGTGAGTTTCTCCCCCCCCCCCCAACCTCTTTGCCTTTAAATATTATTTTTATGACTTCTTGGCTTGGGAAAAGGACTCTTTAAAAAAACGTTGACCCAGTGTCAGAGAGAAAACAGACGGATCTCTTAAGCTAATGGCTGTCGTTGAAAACTCCTCCAGTGATGTTCAGCTACAAAGGGGGAAAAAAAAGAAGGAAGAATGAAGTTGGCGGTAAACGACCTTCGGGGAAGAAGACTATTCATGTTAATTAGTAGCTCTCTTCCTATAGGATTAGGCCATGCCTCCAAGAACAATGGGCGCATTGTGGTAAACATCAAGACAAGCCTCAAGTACAGTTATCAAAATTTTAGAAAACTCAAGCTAGAGAGCTTTTTCATAGGCTCGTGACTCGCTGCTCCCGGTATACTGCACAATAGTGTCTCTCCTAATGGCTTTTAGCTTTTGCCACTGCCAACTTTTATGTTTAAAATCCATACAATTATGGACAATTTGTGAGCGCTGCGAGGCTTTTCTTTTTTGCACCAAGTCTTACTGATTCGAGCTAGCTTTTAGCCTCGGCAAATCAAATGCATTTTGCTTACAGCAGTAGGTCTGTTCTCACATATACCACTTTATTCTTATCGTTAGTACTCCTTATTATGCATATTTAATTTAAGAATGCATTTTCTCCATTAAAAAATTAGAATAAGCTGAAAGATGTTCCAGAAGGGGAAGCGTTTGCTACAGTTCGCCATTATTAACCGTGTAAGCCCTGATAGGTTCTTCCAGAAGTCATCAACAAGAGACAGAAAGGTTAAAAAGCCAGGGGGGGAAAAAAAAACAAGATTTTTTTTTATCTCATCCCTTTTGCATGAAAATCAGAGGCCTCCTTCACATAAATGATCCAGGCATCAAGTTCAAATAAGAAGAAACAAAACTGCTGTTTTATGTGAATGGAGCAAGGGCGTAAATTTGCTTCACGTCATCAGCCAGTTATCATGAATTAGGTTTCTTGAGATCCAGCACAGGCCTGGTGTGGTGGCACACGCCTCTAACCTCTGCACTTGGGCAAGGAGGATCGAAGATCAGTTCAAAGTCATCCTCAGCTGTGTAGCAAGTTCAAGGCCCTCCTGGGCTACATGAGACACTGTCTCAAAAGTATAAAAAACACAAAGGCTAGTCCAGCAGACACGCCTTGCAAAAGTAAACAAGGAAGGAAGATGTCTACTTACCTGTCTCTATTCTAGGAACTTCAGAGCCAGTCCCTCAAATGTCCATACTTTAAGGAATAAAGTCTCACCCTGCCTCTCCACCCCCCCCCCCTCCAAGATGGGAATACTACAGGACCAAGACTTAGCTTCACATTGAAGCCCTTCAGCTGAAGAGCTGGGGATTTGAGGTCAGAGGGGTAGGGGGGTAGTGGAGGAGGGAAATGGAAGGATGGAGGAAGGGAGAGAGAGAGAGAGACAGACACACACAGAGAGACAGAGAAAGAAGGTGGTGGTAGTTGTCGAAGAAAAGGAGGAGGAAGAGGAAGAGGAGAAAGGAGGAAGAAGAGGAGGAGGAAGAGAAACAAGAGGAGGAGGAGGAAGAGGAAGAAGGAATCCATTTAAATATCTTTTCAGTCATTGATTGGATATGGCCACCCAGGAAATGACTGTATCTTCAACATAGTCCTACTGAGTTTGACTCTCCTCGCTTCCAGACCATGGTTGCCAACTTATCTGGTTGTTTTGAAGTCACTGGGTCAGACAGAAGAACAAAGAACTCAGGTGCTATCCTTACGTGATTAGGACGAAGGTTCTCCTCTTCTTTGCCACCTCCCAATGTGGCTTTGAGAAGCACCCACCCCCGTATGACTCTAGCTTGCAGAGTACAGTCCATACTAACTACACAGGTTATGGGAGCAGAGAGCAAAGCTCATTTGTTAATAAACATTCCGCTTCTGTATCCTCACTGGCTTAAGACCGTCAGATCTCTAGGGACATCCTCTGAGTTTGTCTCTGTTATGAAAGCTGAATACCACTGCTGATCACTTTCTGAGCATGAAAGAGCCTCACCGAGTACTCAGAGCCCATCTTACTGTGGCCACACTGCCTGGTAAAAACTCTGGTCCTTCCACTTCCCGTTTCGGTGAATAAACAGTAAAATGAGTAAAAGTGTGTTCTTTCTTGTAATCTTGGCAGTCAATCAAGGGCACAGTGGTGGCATAGAGGACTTGTCCTAGAATTTGCACAGCATCCTTCAGCAATAATGCGCACACTTCCTGAAAGTTTTCTTGAAAAATATGGACACTTCTATTTCCTACCTTACCCAGTAGGTATGAAGATTAGAAGCCAAACCTTAGTACAACGTTATTTGTACATTTCTGAATTCTGTGTTTCTGGAGTCCCTAGGAGACTTCTCCCAATAGCAACTGCTTCCTGGCATTTGGGGGGTAGGGGATGTCACCATTTCTTCCTGAGCCTAAAAATGAAAAGGAGAACAGGGTCCCATCTAGATTCACATCAGCCCCTCTGGGCTCCCTGCTCAGATACCATCCCACCGTCTTCTTACTCTCAAAGAACCAGGAAGACTTGGGGGCCAGTAAACATGGTGCAATGAAGACATAAACAGACCAACTAATTAGCTGACTAATTACTCTCTCAAAGCTATTTTTTTTTTCTAAGTCCTGCTACAACCCTGATCAAAACCAAAACATCAAAAATGAGTAAAGGTGTTCTTTCCTGTTATCTTGGCAGTCAATCAAGGGCACAGTGATGCCATCGAGGACCGGTCCCAGCATTTGCACAGCATCCTTCAGCAGCAGTGTGCACACTCTTCGTCTGCTTTTATTCTTGTTTGTAATGGCCTGCTCTCTCAGACTATTGTTTCCATTTTAATTTAGACATCACTTTTTCTTTTCTTCAGCCTCTCCCAAGTCCTTTCCCTCCAACTTCTTCCACGTCCCTCCTCAGTGATAGCGTCTTCTCTCTTAACTATTGCTGTTAGTGTATATGTGTATACACACACACACACACACACACACACACACGGAGGTAGAGAGAGAAATATCTGTCTATGGATATATATATAAAAGCACCACCTGCTTAGTCCCTTTTGTTGTTGATGCGTACGTGATTTCAGGCTGAGCACTTTGAGTTAGGATGCTCATCCCTTGGGGGATGGGGGAGGAAGAGAGGCAGCCCTCAACTGCCTACAGTTCCTTGTCTAAGGGCGGGGCTCATTTCCTCCCTTCTGCTCCACGATGTCTACCGATGCTACCATTGTTGAGGTAAAGTAGAAGGGGAACCGTCTAATAATCTGGGTAACGGAGTGACATACTCACACCATCACCTCACGGCAAAATTCTGAGATCTCAAATGGAAGTCACAGAAACAGTTCCTGTTTGTCACGTGTCGAATGTCCTTTATAGAGGTCCAGGGGCCCAAATGTTTGTTGCTGGGCTATTATTTTTAATTTTAAAAAGTGTGTGTGTGTGTGTGTGTGTGTGTGTGTGTGTGTGTGTGTGTGACATAGCGCTCATATGAGGGTCAGGAGACATATTCTGGGGCGCAGTTCTTTCCTGGAGATTGAACTCAGGTCTCCATGTTTCCCACGAAGCCACCCTGCTGATCCGCTGCATGTTATTCTTAACAATATATGTAGGGTGGATGTCACACTCTTGTGTGATGTGTAGATAGATTTTATAGTAGTAGATAGATAAAAGCTGGTGAATGCGTGCCTCTTAGCTCTCCAGTGAGGACTGGGTCTGATTAATCTTGTGCTATTGTGTCATGTGTTCTGTCCCCGTCTGGAAGAAAGTTGTATCAGCTGCAGTACAACGATCTAAGACTGGTGACAGAACAAAGGCGTGATTAGAAGACGCATTTGTCACAGACCTCGGCAATGGTCCCATTCTGAAATTCCATTTAGCATGCTACACTTTCTGCCAGTGGACAGGAAAGGGTCTCTAGTGCATGTCTTACATGCAGAATAGTATGACACTTAGCAAGGGAAGGCTCTGGGGTTGCTCAACAGAGATGGGTCTCCACACCAGTACTTGCCCTTCCATCAGCTGGAGAGAGGCCTGATTTGGTGACACTTGCCCAAACCAGACAAAGACCTATCTGTCATCAGACATAGATCCTCTCTTTCCTCATCTTCCCCCCTCCAAAAGTCTACTCAGACACAGAACTGAATAACGATGGTAACCAACCAAGCTTGCTATAGGAGGGTGTGAGCAAGGAAGCTCCCAAAGGTCTGGAACCTTCCACCCCCTTTTTTGAGCTTCTCCACTTTTTCTTCACATCTTGGTTGGTTTCTATAGAACAGCAGCCCAAAGCAGCTTGTCTCAGCCCTATCATATGCCACACCCTACCGTGTAGTAAGCTCTCCAGATCCCCGTCTATATTCTTGATCCCATGACATAGGGGATTTCCCTTCACCAAATCTCCAGCATTTGAGAATCTTCAATGCCCCCCCCAAACACACACACAAACACTTGTGGGTGAATGAATGTGTCAAACCCCACAAAAGTAATTCAAGGCAATCCAAGATCAGACAGAACAAATGGTCATGAGCAAAGGGTGTCATTTCTGTAGCCCTCATCCATCAGAGACTACAGTAACACAGTAGAAGGAAAACAGGATTTACTAACTTTCCCAGTGTTCAGTGTGTATGTTATTCACTACAAAACTGTCATCATGGGCAAGACAGAGTATATTCAAAACTCCCCAAATTCCACCATGTCTCTTGGTTCTCTGTGATGCCGTTCTTGATTATTATTTGACATGCATATAAAGAAGAAACCTCAACTGAAGAGCTGCCTCCCTTAGCTTGACCCATGGCCATGTCTGTGGGGTGTATCCTTGATTGATGATGGATGTGGAAGGGCCCAGACCACTGTGTTCCTGGGCAGTATACAAGGAATGGCTGAGCAAGCCACGGGGAGCAAGCTACTAAATAGTGTTGTCCATGGTCTCTGCTTCAGTTCCTGCCTCATGTTCCTTCCTGTGTCCCTGCCCTGAAGTCCTTTCATAATAGATAGTAAGCTATGAGGTGAAATGAGCTTTTCACCACAACATAAAGTAAATTAGGGAACCTTCCACTTCTCCCTCACCTCTTTCCTTGGTCATCAGTGACCCCCGACTTGAAGCTGTAAGCTAGCATATGTTTTCTGGGTTCCTATAGAAATGGAATTATTCTGTATGTGCCTCTTTCATCTCTACTTCTTTTCACTTAGCAAGATAACTTGGAGATTACTCTATACTGATGGATGTATGAATACATTGGGTCTATTTTTCTTATTCCTTTTCATCGTTGAGTAATACTCCATTGTGCAGACGGTTGATAATTTCTTTACTCCATTATTGGCAGGTGTTTGGTTTTATTCCCCAAGTGGTAACTTGGGGAGTGTTTCAGTTATGCCACCATGATCACTTTGCATAAGACTTTCTATGAACGAATGGTCATTTCTTTGAGGTAGGTGCTTGTGAGAGGAATGGATAGTGTGGAATGACGTCGATAACAGCCTTTTAGAACAGTGCTCCATTTTCCCAGTGGCATGAGGGCACTGTGGCTGTGTCACCTCCTAGCCAACACTTGGTGCCATGTTCCTTTAATTCTGGGCATGTTAGAGGTGCGTGGTGTCAGCACATTGTCCTGAAATTTGTGTTTCCCAATGAATGAGTGCACCCATTACCTCTTTCTGTGTGTTTGTTGCCCCTCTCCCTTTGTGGAGTCTGTTCAGATCTTTTGCCCTTTTCTCCTCATTGAGGTATCTTCGTATGAACACAGACAGCGTCCGTGCCTTGTGCACACAGTTCCTTTGATAAAGACGTATAACATGATACATCCACTCTGCAGCTTGATTCCCTGAGGACTGATGGCCTTGTCTGAGAGACATGGGCTTCCCACTTTGATAAAGTTTTCTTTCCAAGGCAGTTCAAGATTTCACATCTTATTAAGAAAAATCGTCCATCTCACAGTCTCCCGAATTTCCCCCTACGCGTTCTTCTAGAAATTTTTATAGTTTTAGCTTTTACACTTAAGTCTATAGTCTAAAATATTCTTAAATCATTTTAATAATATTACTAAGTTAACAAGAATCATTCTAGTCAAAAACCACTGTGAGACTGACCCCTGGTTTCTTAAAGCCCGGGGCTTATAGCTCTTGCTTGGTTCCCTATGGTCTTAGAGGACTGGTAAGGAGATGCGTCTTGGCTGCACGCACTCTGTGGCGACTTCGGAGGAGGTTTTTGTACTTGAAGATTTTATTTTCCATAATTTCATATGTAGGAAATGTATGCTCTGGAATACTCTGAAAACTTTCCCATTGTATTTTTAAAAAATTATCCTTTAAAACGAGGCAGGGGATCACATCCAACTCACGTGTAGAGACCCCGAGCCCCCGCTTCCGGTTTCCTGTTCGTGGTCGCTTGTGGTTCTGGACTCTCTGTTTCCAGTTTTTTAGCAATGCCGCCATGAATGAACTTGGGTGAAAGTGTGAGTTCTCAAATACTTGTTTGGGATAAATTATAGCTCGTGGCTCTATCTACCAGGAGCAGGGCTCTCTTAAAGCTTCCAACACATTCCAAAAGGAATGTTCACGTTGACAGCCCTCACGGGGCTGACTGAAGCTGACCTTGGGGATTTTTATTTTTGGTGGTGGTCGTTCTGTTTTTTTGTTTGAGACAGAGTCACGAGTGTCCCCAGCCATTCTGGGTACGTAGCCAAAGATGACCTTGAACTTCTCATCCTCCTGCCTCTACTTCCTGAGTGTTGGAGTTGCATTACTATATGCTAATGTACTCTGTGTACACAGTTCGAGGGATTGAACCCAGGACTAAGCAAGGGTTCTACCCACTGAGCCACAGCCCCACCCCGCCTTTGGTATTAATTTTGACAAATTTGTTAATAGGAAAAAAGAAGGCACTGCTTTCATTTGTGTTTTCTAGACCATTGTGAAATGGAATATTTTATTATATACCTCTTTGATATATTTTTTTTCTTACTTGGGGCCCATGTTCTATTTCCCTTTTCATGAGTTTTTGTTGGCATCCAAATGCTTTTTATATGTTAACTTGATCAACCTATTATTACGCACTGTCCTACTTTTGCCAGAAGTGTTTCGAATGTCATTTTCTTGGTTTTCTGTCATTAACTTTTTATGGACTTGATGGACAAGATGGACTTGAAGGGGGTCCACCTAGCTCTGTAGAAAGTCAAATTTATTAAATTCTTGTATTCAGTTTTTTATCTCAGTGGCACACATTTATGGCTAGATAAGCTAATATTTCCCTTTTTTTTATTTTAGGGATTTGGGATGTTGCAGAGTTCTGGTTCGTCTGTGATTTATTTCGGTATGACGCATGAAAGGGGAGTGTGTCTTAGCACTAGTCCCTTACGAAGCAGAATTTGAGGCATTGCCCTTTCAGAGATGGATCTCAGGCGGTCAGGGTGAATGGGGAGGTCAGAGATACAGGAAGAGGCAGCTACAGCAGCGCTCAGAGACTGAGGGAACCAATGGGTGAGTCCAGTGACACGGAAGTGGAGGGGAGAGCAAGAAATCATCATCAATCAGCTATCAGGGACTGTAGTTTGCACTCAAGTGGCGTTGCCCAGTATGATGATTAATCTCAATTGTTGGCTTGATAAAATCTAGAATCACCTGGGAGACAGGCTCTGGGCATACCTGTGTGAAATTATCTTGACTAGGTTAATTGAGGTTGGAGGATCCCATCCCAGTGGGTGGCACCATTTCCTGGGCTGAGATGTCAGCCTGTGTAAAGAGGAGGAAGTGACCTGAGTATCAGCATGCATTGCCCTCTGCATCCCAGCATGCATTGCCCTCTGCTTCCCAGCATGCATTGCCCTCTGCTTCCCAGCATGCATTGCCCTCTGCATCTCAGCATGCATTGCCCTCTACTTCCCAGCATGCATTGCCCTCTGCATCCCAGCATGCATTGCCCTCTGCTTCCCAGCATACATTGCACTCTGCTTCCTGCGTGTGGATGTGAGGTGACCAGCTGGTCCTGTCTCCTGCCACTTGACTCCCTCAGGATGGACTATACCCTAGAATTGTGAGCCAAATAAGCCTTTCGGGAAAAGAAATGATGGTTGTAAACACTGTAGAGCACGGGGGCTGTGTGTGCAGAGGAGCCTTGTCAGGTGGGCTCTGCTTACAGCCTCACAGGTTGGAACTTACCTGGGTTCCCTGGGGGAGGTGCTGGCTTGTGGTGGAATTAACATTTTCTGCTCACCATCGTGAATTCTGTCAATGCTTAAATGCAGGGTCTACGATGATTCTCAGCCGTGACAGGAGATTTTCTTTCCTACTCACTTTTTTTTTTGAAAGGAAAAAAAAATTCCTTTTCCCTTGGCTGTCCTCAAAAACTCATGTATAAAAGTAGAGTCATAATAATTTTAACTAGTTGTGTAAAACAATTGGGAATTTGTACATAAGTCACATTAAATTAATATTTCTCTTCAGGGGCTATCATTTCTCCATGACACTGTCCTTTGATTTTTATGGATATAACAGAAGCTTGAGTTTTATTTGTTTTTTTTAAAAACATCTCTCAGTAAAAATTTTCAATTGGTTTTTGTGTGGCTTTTGTAGAACTTTCATTAAATTTATACCTCTGCATTTTAAATTATTTCTCTCGTAGGCAGAATATTGTTTTTCATTATGCTTTTAACAGATCATTTCTGGCATGTGATAAACTTTCCATGTATTTATCTGGTAAACTAACTATCTTTCTAAACTTTGTAATTACTTAGAAGTGTTTTAGTTTAGTTTTCATGGCTTTTAAAGCAGTCAGTCATATTATGTGTAAATAATAAGAGTTTTCCTTTCTTCTCTAATAATAATATTACATTTTCTGTCCCTTCAGTGTCAGTAGTGTTAAATAAGTAATTAGGACAACACCTACCCTCACCGCTCCCCCCACCGTCACCGCTCCCCCCCACCCTCACTGCTCCCCCCCACCCTCACCGCTCCCCCCACCCTCACCGCTCCCCCCACCCTCACTGCTCCCCTCACTTCAGTAAGAAGGCTCCTGTGATTTCACTTTGAAGTGTGAGATTGGCTGTGGGTTTCAGAGGGAAATCTTAAGTTGCCTCAAGGTAAAACACTTGTATTGCTAGATTACAAAGAGTTTCTAAAATTGATGAGTGATGTTCAGTTTATAGGTTTCTGTCTTGACTAGGTCTCCCCAGACATTGCCTGTTTGACGGTGAGAAAGACGCACCAGCTTTCAGCCCGGAGCTTTGTTTGTAAGCAGTGTTTTGTTCTGATGTGCACATGTGTGTGGGCATATATGTGTATACATGCATATGTGCATGTGGAATGCAGAGGATCATTACTGGGTCTTCCTCGGGAGCCATCCACCTTGATTTTACGAGACGGGTCTTACACCAGTACCTGGAGCACACCAATTCCATTAGCCTGGTTTTTCTTATTTTTTTAACTTGTATATGTGGGAGGGGGCAGTTTTGCCTGTGTGTACAAACCCGATGACCGCAGACCCAGAAAAGGGAATTAGACTCCTTGGGACTGGAGTTGTAGATTGTTTCTGAACTAAGTTTGTGTTACGTTTTCCTTCACACTGTGGCTCGTCTGGGTTGAAGAGAGAAAGGTAGAGCAGCAAAGTGTGGGTTTGCCAGATGTGCACCACAAAGGCCTTGGGGGATTTGAAGTGTGGGGCTGGTGTAGTAACGACCTGTCAGTGAGAACCTAGCTTGCTGGGTGGAGAGATTGTGGAGTTCTGAGTCAGAGTCTCCATGAGATTAAACGGGTCGGCCATTGCCCACCAGCGCATGGCCGGCCAGGTTGCTGGGGCAGAGGCACAAGCTCGGAAACAAGCCGGTTCGTGTTTTAATATTTCCTGCAACAGTCGATAGTTGTGAGTCACCACGTGAGTGGTAGGAATCAAACTCGGGACCTTTGCAAGAGCAGCCAATGCTCTTAACCTCTGAGCTATCTCTCCAACCCTCTGGCCTGGCCTCTCCATGCGGGTGCCTCTGATCCAGTTGGGATAATCACGTTTGTGAAGCAAGAACCGTACCAACTGATAAATCTCCCCAGCCGCCATGCTTGTCCTATCTGGACCATGAGCTCTCTCTCTCTCTGGAGAGTCAAGTGCTTCTCCAGGATGGAGCCTTGACTTGATCCTCTGCCTAGGATACAGCAAGACTCTACTTCGGGTCAGTTGGGCCATCTATCTGGCGATGTTCTGTGTCCCCTCAAAGCCGTGTTTCCGCCTGTCTCACTGCCATCACAGCCACGTGATATATTTCTAGGACTTTCCCTAGAAAGCATGGCACCTAACAGTACGTATCTAGAGGGGATGGAGAATGGATGAAGAGGCTGGCGTCGAGTGAAGGATGGGTGGTCTCTCTTGTGAAGCTGTAGGTGATGGCATGAATTGCAGACTTAGACCTAGACTTGGGGACTCCTGTGTATTTGACCTCAGTTGGTTGGGAGGACAGGGTCACACTGACTGCGAGTGCAACCATGGGGGCTGCTTCTCTGTCCATGATCACTGGAATTCAGACTTTTTAAATTTTATTTGAATTTTTCAAGACAAGGGTTGCATTGAGCCAGAACTTGCTGTAAAACTGGGGATGGTGCTGAATTTATTTTTACATCTGCCTGCCTACCTGCCTGCCTGCCTGCCTGTCTGTCTGTCTGTCTATCTGTCTATCTATCTATGTGTGTGGACATGTACAAGTTCAGGTTAGAAGACAACTTGTTGTAATACTTGGTTCCCTCCTTTGATATGTATCCCAGGGCCCAGACTCCTGCTTTGAGTCTCTGTAGCAAGTGCTTTTACCTATTGAGCCATCAAGACAGGATGACCTTGAACCTCTGATCCCCCTGCCTCTACCTACTGACTGCTGGGATGGCACACGTGCACCACCCTGCCTCATTTACGTAGTGCTGGGGATTGAACCCAGGGCCTCATACATAGTAGGTAGGTACTCTGTCAAGTAAGCCATACCCTCAGCTTTTCAGTCTGCTTTTCAGTGGCACAGTCCTTACATCACTCTGAGCCTCCATAAGCCTCTCAAACCAGTATTAACCAGCTCTGCCGCCTTGTAATCAAGCCAAACCGGGGTCCCCTCAACTGTTCCCACTCGGGAATCCTTCTAAGACCTCTCTTCTTCCAGCTTCTCTCCTTCGTCTTGCCCCTGCATCTCTTCTGCAGCCCTGGCACAGTTCTCTCTCTCTTCAGATCCCCTGCCGTAGCCTCTGCTCCAAGTGTGTGCTCACGAGCCGCACTTTCCCCAACCTCTTGGCTGTCCAACGTTCTGACCGCATTTCTCCTTCCTTAAAAATAAAACTTGTCTGCTCTGCTCTTGACCTTGTCAAACATTTCTGAGTATAATCATCCACTGAGATCCTCTTTCTAGAGGAGTTCCGTTAAGTCACCTTTGTGCTGAAAACTAAGATTCCTTGTTCGTCCTTGAGATGAGGGCTCTCTCTTCTGGCCCTTCCATCTTCAAATTTGACTGGCTCCACCTCCATACCTCATTGCCCTGTTCAGTGAGGTCCACATCTTTCCTCTACTGGTGAATCTGCCCCTATCCTCCCTCCCCAGTACCTAGCAACTCCAAAATCTATCTTGGAAATGGCCTCGGAAGTTCTGTTTACTTCTCCTTCTTCTACATATTCTCACGTAGACTTACATCCCAGACCCTTCACAACACCTAGCATTCCTGGTTGTCACTTTCCATGTAGTTCTACATAAACTTGAGCAGTCCTTCCCTTATTTCTTTACCTTAGCACAAAGATTAGCAAAAGAGTCTTTGCCCTTCCCAAGAAACAAACACAGAGGCGCATAGACAGACAGACAGGCAGGCAGGCAGATAGACACACAGGATGACCAGCAAGTACAGGACAGCAGAAGTCATATCTATTTTAGAGCCACAGAAAGCAGACACATTACTTTGGTTAATGCTCATAGTTTATTGAGGACATTAAAGCTTAGTGTTGATAATTGAGCGGCCAGTGGGCTCTCCAAAGGAAGCCTCCTATGACCCACGTTCTCTTTGGTCCATGTCACCCCTTTCATTCAAGTTCACATCCAGACCATCCCTCTGAGAGCCCAAGAGAGTTGCCAGCTAGTCTACACTCTGCCATCAAGCTAACAAAACGGCCTACCCTTCAAGTGCCATCCCTGAACTCAGCCCCTTGCTTGAGAATGCACTCAGCAGCTATGTGGGGTGAAATAACTCATGAAGGCATGGCCTTTGACCTCATGGCACAGCCCAGGTAGGCAACGCATCCATTCATCTCACCCAAAATCCATCATTCTCAAGACCTCAAGCCCAGGGGAGCCAAGATGGTTACGACTTTTCCAGAATCACGAGCACTCAAGACGTTCCTACACAGAAAGGTCCCTCCTGTGTCCCAACCTCACCATGTCCAAGGTGGGGCACTGGCACTGCTCTTCGTGAACTCTCTGAGGTTTAAATGCCCTTCTTTTACATGAGAGGGCATGAAGACGCTCTGTCAGTAAAATGATTGTTTTGCAAGCATAAGGATCCCATTTTCACACCTCTGAATCCACGTTTTAAAAACTAAGCATGGTGGTGCCCATATGTCATCTCAACTCTGGGGCGTCAGAGACAAATAGAGCCCCCGGGCTCACCGGCCAGCTAGTTTACCCTGATCTACAAGCTTTAGGTCAATGAAAAGACCAGGAGTCAAAAAACAAGGTGAATGGTTCCTGAGGAGCCAAAGTTGAGGCTCCTTCATTTGCATATTGTCTTAGTCAGGGTTTCTATTCCTGCACAAACATCATGACCATGAAGCAAGTTGGGGAGGAAAGGGTTTATTGAGCTTACACTTCCACATGGCTGTTGATCACCTGAGGAAGCCAGGACTGGAACTCAAGCAGGTCAGGAAGCAGGAGCTGATGCAGAGGCCATGGAGGGATGTTCCTTACTGGCTTGCTTCTCCTGGCTTGCTCAGCCTGCTCTCTTATAAACCCAAGACTTCCAGCCCAGGGATGGCACCACCCACAAGGGGCTCTACCCCTCTTGATCACTAATTGAGAAAAAGCCCCACAGCTGGGTCTCATGAAGGCACTTCCCCAACTGAAGCTCCTTTCTCTGTGATAACTGCAGCCTGTGTCAAGTTGACACACAAAACTAGCCAGTACACATATGCTCTCGTGTGTGCACGTGTTCATGTGGGCACTTCCCCCCTTCACACATACAATAGGAATAATTGTTTTACAGAATCATGTGACCTAGAATGTCTCACTCAGTCTGTGCCACATAAGGATCCTACTTTCCTGTCATTGAAAGGACATCCTACTTAGTCTATGATCTCTGCTCCAAGAAGAAATAAGTGCTCCCTTCTGTGGGTTTATTGGGAAGAGTGGTGTCCTCCGAGGCTTCTGACAGTGATGCCTGTGACTCCTCCTCCATCCCTGACTTTAGTCTTATTTTCAAGCCACATTTAATAAACACTGATTCTTCATGCTCAGAGTTATCCACCACCACTGACCAACCCACTGAGGAGAGGAGACACAGGTTGCATCCAATTAAAAGGGTTGATTTCTACATAGCATTTTTCTCACCTGCTCTTGAGCTAGTTCAGTGGGCAGAGACATTTGCCTTGCATGCCCAACGACCTGAGTTGGATCCTCAGAAACCTATAGAAAGGTTTGGAAGGAGAGAACTCTCTCTAAAAGTTGTCTTCCGAACAACCCTAATTTTACATATGTGCACTGGCATATGAAGCCACCCCATACATATCGTGCACACATAAACAATAGTATTAAGTACGTTTTAAAATGCTAATAATTTTCAAAAAAATCAATAGGAGTCCCTCAAAAATACAGGCGCCGGTTCTCAAGCCATGCTGGGGAAACACCTTAGTACCATAAACTAGTAGGACTCTGGTTGAAGCCCTGGCCATTCTTCACACAGGACCCAGGCCTGTCTGGGGTCACTTCTCATGCTACTGACCTCCAATCACAGACCTTTTCATGCTACTGACATGCAATACAGACCGTGTGGCTTTAACTGCGGAAATTCTTTTTTTTTTTTTTTTCCTTTTGGTTTATGGTTATGAGGGCTGAATAGCCAAGATGAAGGTCCGAGCCTGTTTGGCCTCCAAACCTGGCTTACAGCCAGCTGCTTTCACCTCGCGTCCTCGCACAGTGAAGGACAGAGAGAGCGAGTGCTAAAGGAGGTGGAAGCTGCCACGATCTCACCCTCAGGACCCCACCTCACTCTTGTCATCGTGTGGGTCAGAGACTCAACACGAACTTTGAGAGCACTCAGTTCCATCTGCAGCACTAAAGAGAAATACACAGCAGATTTGATTTGTATCGAAGTCAGAAAGCAATGATGGTTTGCTGGGTTATATTCTCTCTCACTCGCACTGCTGGAGCCCGGGAAGGGTGATGGTCACCTACCCTACCTCCACCCCTGTTGTATTTGTGTCTAAGTGCACTGTCACTAAGTGAGTGTTCAAATGTACATGGGTGCACATGCATGTGGAGGTTAGCATGCAGCAGCAGGTGTCTTTCTCACACTTATTTAGCTAGACTAGCTGGCCAGGGATCTCCAGGCTACCTCTGCCTCCCCAGCTCTAGGATACAGGAGACCAAACTCAGGTCCTCATGCTCACACAACATGCAATTCATTCACTGGCCCGTCAGTTCTTCTGGCTGTGTTTCTGGAGAATATGCTTAGGATGTGGGCGTTAGAACGTGCCAGGTCACTATTGGGAACTTCTCTGAGAATAGCAATTTGGGAAATAACAAGAAAAATAAAGAAAACACAGAACCTTGGGAAGTGCTAAATTCTAGCTCTTAGGCCTCCAGGGAAGGACAGAAAATATGGAACCTTGTAATAGGAAAAATAGTATTCTCTTCTTCGTTCTCTCTCTCTCTTTTTCTCTTTCTCTCTCTCTCTCTCTCTCTCTCTCTCTCTCTCTCTCTCTCTCACACACACACACACACACACACAACCAATGTATACCACCAAATTTGTTTCATTGTTTCTTTTCTTCTCATCCTCCCTCTCTTCCTCCTGTTCCCATCTTTCTTTTCCTCGTGGTCTCATATCCACCACCAATTTTTTTCTAAATACTATAGATTAATTGAAGGTGCACAATCTTTACTAATTATGTACATATAAAAATCTAAATGTTGAAGGCACATAGAGTGCTGAGCACTTACAGTCTTAAGACTTGGGAGGTAGAAGGGGAAGGTCAGGAGTTCAAGGCCAACCTATATAGCCAGGCCATACCTGGGCTATGTAAGACACACACACACACACACACACACACACACACACACACACACCCCAAGGATAAAATTTCAATCTCTAGCAAAACATGACAAACATTTGTAGCTTAACTGCTTCTTGCTGTGTGGCCTTGAACAGACTGCCTAAGTTCTTCAAAGCTCTATTTCTTTACTCTATCATGGGCAATAATAATAACATTAACTCCCTCCTGAGCCTATCAAGCCTATCTTGAGGATAAAATGGACCAATGAAGATAAAGCACCTACAGGAGACCTGATCTCTAGTGTTTATATTTATTCTTACATTAATCTTCAGTTCATGTGGAGCTGAATGTGTGCCTAGAGGCCTGGGAGAAGAGCCACGTAGTGCTCATTCACATGGCTTCCTCCTTAAGTCATTGATACCACCAAGGACTTTGGGTGGTATGAGCTAGGTCCTGCTGGGACCCCAGGGCCTCTGTTGTTTCAGGAAGTGTGTGTGACACCATCCTCTAGTGCGGTGACTAATGGCTGTCACTTCGAGCACCTGGGATCTCTCCTACTCACTGAATTTAAGACCAGTTGTGGTAAGATCATAAAGAATGCGACAAGAATCTTTCCTCCAGAGGAGTATGCTTGTAAACAGGATGACCGGAGAGAGCCACAACCTCCGTTACCATCCAGGGCAGTCTCACTTCCACCTCGCCCTCCTCGAAACCAGGAGAAGAGCCCCCCTCGCCCCCCCCCCCAGCCCAAGCCTCTTCCACCATCACACCTTTTGCAGTGTCCAAGGAGGGCCAGGTTGCAGTAACTGCCACTCCGTGTCACCATTAGACCAGCAGGTCAGCCCGAGAAAGCAAGCAGGCAGGCAAGCCAGGGAGAAAGGTCTGTCCCAACAGAGCTGCTGGCAAGTGCCTCCCAATACACACGGTTGTCATTGCCAAGTCACTCTTGAAGAATGTCCTCCTCGAGAGGACCCAATGCCTAGTAGGAAATGCAGGTCGTGGCAGCCTGGTACAGCTCAGGGATGTTATCACAGGGACATCACGAATGGATGATAGCACCCTGGCACAACTGAACACCCAGGGCTGGGCATTTGGGGGGGGGGGGTTAGCATAAGGCACAGTGCCTTCTCAAACAGGCGAGGACTCTGGGTCAAATGCTGTTCCATGTTGAAGCAAGATTCAAGTACTTGTCTATCTACAGTAACAAGCCCCGCATCCACCAAGTTCTGTGCACTCAACAGTCTTTAGTTTATTTGACTTCCTCTACTGCTGTGTGCCAATAGTAGAAGATGTGATAATAATAGTAAGAGGTAATCAGTCTTTTTGCTGCGGGCCCACTCTGTCCCAGTTAATGTCTTGTATAGAGTCTATCCCTCTGTCTTAGACTGTTTTCTGCTGCCATAACTGGTACCATGGACTGAGTAATTTATAAAGCATAAGGGTTTATTCAAATATTAGTTCCTGAGGTCTAAGGTCATGGGACTACATGTGGAGATGTCCTCTTGTCAAATACAGAATACAGGACATCATGGTGGTGCCATCCTGGGGATCCCATCTCCAGCACTTCACATACCAACACCCCATGATGTTGAGGATTGTGTATCCAGTGTTCCCATTCATAGCAAGGCCCATTAGGACCCTATGATTGTTTTCACTGAGAGGGCAGGAAACCAACACCTCAGGCATTAAGTGGGAGCTGCAAGAAGATCCAGGGCAGGATAGCCCAGGTCATGTTGAGAGCCTGGCTCCCAGAGGTTTTTGCTGAGAACATGATGTCCAAGTCCCCAGAGGGTCTTAGGCATTTGCTGTAGGGATCAGTGCTTACTGTCCCAAGCCTAAAGAGATCACTCAAAGCAGCCAATCAATCAGCTGTGCCTACGGGCCAGCATCTGCACACAGCAGCCAATCAATCAGTTGGTGCCTAAGGGCCAGCATTTGCGCACAGACACAAGGACGTCTTCTAACCAAAGGCGAGCATTGGGAGTCCAATTGGAAATGACTAACAGGGTTGTTTAGCTTCTGAGGCAAGAGCTGGAATGTTCAACTAGTTAGCACCAGTTTTACTGGCGGCCTCGGCTACATAAAGCAGGCTACGGCATTTGGCAGTGCCTCTTAAATTTGGCACATTCCATGCTCCTCCTGGACCCACGAGATAACATAACCAAATGTTTTCTGATGCTGCAAGAAATGAGTATTTTTGCAGGTAAATGGAAATGCAAACATATCCTCACCTGTCCATCCCAGGGGCAAAATGTTTCACTCTCTCATGACCCTTTAAGAGGTTAGATGTGAGAAGGAGCCCAGATAAATGGCCACGATGCAAACAAAGTCATGGAAATAAATGCATCTCTGATCTATGTGAGCTGATGATGCCAATTACACCATCTGCACCATTTCTCAGGACGAGTACAATTGTGCTTCCCCAAATGCCCTGAGCAGTGAGACTGGCCATGGTCTTCTTTTCTTTTGAGTAAAGGCACACATCATTTGATGCTCCTGTGTTTGTTTTTTCAGACTCAGACAATGGGTGGCAGTTGTGTTTTCTTACTTTAGATTGAGCGGGAATAGAGAAATGGAACATAGAAGGATGTGTGTGCAGGACCCAAGAAGGTACACTGGGGCTTTGAGTGGCAGCTGGTTGAAGCTACAGCTCTGTACCCCCTTTCTGATCAGTTACCAACCTCCTTTTAGCCAAAGCATTATTAGCTTCTGATGGTGGTGGGGCCCATGTTAGGTCATATGCATGGAAAATCAAACACAGGGCTCACATTAGAGGGGCCCTTGACATGCTTGGCATCAATTATGGATAACTTCTCAGGGTAAACAAGAAATAAACTAGGGTCATTAGTCAGGATCATGTTCAGTGTGCCTCAAAGATAGAAGAGACCATGCCAGCAGAGTAGGGCTCACCTAGCTGCACTGTTTTCTGAACAAAAGGAAGCTCCTAGGTCAAAGATTGGCAGATCTTTTCAGGAAGGAGCTGGGTGCCGAATGGTTTGTTTCCTTTTCATTTTGCTGTCTTCATATTCACCTCAGCCAAGATGACCAGGAAGGTGGTTGTAAGAGCTACCGACTCTGACTGTACATCAGTGGCCTTTCATTATTGCAAGGAAAACAAAGCTCTGAACGTGGCCTCTGGCTGCGGCTTTCTGATTCCTGGTCTTGAGGAGTCTTGCTTCGGTGAGATCTGCTTGGGGAGAAAACACGGTGTGTGATGAAGGTGGTCAACACCTTTCACAGTGAGAAAGGTGCTCCTCGCCTTATCACCTCTGCCTTCCATCAGTACAGTAGAGGAAACTTTTCTTTCAGTCATGGAGCACAGAAAATTATTTTTATCAGTTCCTCAATGTAACCTATATGCTTAAATTGCTTCAGATTAAAATCTTGTGGGAAATTCATAATCTAGGCAGTAGTGTTTCTAGAGGCGAGGAAATTGACCAGGTATAGTTAAAATCATAAATCAATCTGATTACATTCTATTTTTTCCCCCGAGATCAGAAAAGTAAATCGTCACCATTATATTGTATCATTGCATTTTATGGTCAGATATTGAAAATGAGAAATGTGTACACACACATACATGTACACTCACCTGAAAATGTTAGCATTTCAAAGGTAGGCTTAAGCTCTTAATTTCTAAACTAGTTTGTTTACTTAGCTTAAGGAAATCAAGTTAACACTTAAATATGCATTCTTGGATATTCTTTTTATGCTGAGATTCTAAAATGTGCTTAATATTTATTGAAGGGCAAATGTCCCTTCACCAAAAAAAATAAAATAAAATAAAAATATGTGGCATACAAACTTTGAATCCTAAACAACAGATTTATGTGGGAGAAAAAAATGAAGTCACCAGAGCCGCTGTGGTAAGCGCCACAGTGAGGAAGCACAGTGGCCAGAGGGAAGACATAGACTGAAGAGGATGCATCATGGGAGTTCAGCAAGAATCACAAGGAGGGTTGTAGTGAGCTCGGCATTGACGAGTGAACACAGAGGGACCCCTAGAAAGAGAACACAGTAAGGGGTAGCATGTTACATTCATGTGTTTTGGTGTACATACATGTGTATATGTGTGGCTGTGGGGAGTACCCATGGACTGATCATGCTCTACATTACATAAGGAGGCAGGGCCTCTCATTTGAGCTCAGCACTCTCTAATTCTACTAATTTAATCAACAAACCATCTTCTTCCGTGGATCCCCTGTCTCTGTGTCCAGAGTGCTGGGAATACACGTGGGCTACCATACCTAAACAACATTTGCATAGGTGCTGGGGTCCAAACCTTGGGCCTCATGCTTGTGTGGTTAAGCCCTCTCCCAAGGCTGAGGGGTGGTCCACTACTGAGTCTTCTTCAACAGAGGAGAAGTGGCCAGATATGGGCCAAGCACACAGGGATCTCTCTGGGGGAAATGAGAATCAGTTAGTTGCCTCAGTTCCTGGTCATGCAGTAACACACCACTGTACCCAGATACAGTGACAACCACTCTACTCAGATACAGTGACAACCACTCTACTCAGAT
>JADRCD010240209.1:0-12056 GCA_019843815.1 Montemys delectorum
CACTACCTCCAGCACACACTGGTTAATTTACTTTAGGCTGGCCAGATGGCTACCATCACTGGGACCCACACAGTAGGAGAAAACCAACAAGTTGTCCTCTATGTCCACACATACTCAGACACATAGACACACATAAATTAATTTAAAAATACTTAACAGGGCAGGTGGGGTTGGGAACAGGAGGTACCAGTTTGGGGAGGGAGGAATTGGCATTTTGGGGATGAGGTGGAAACCCAATGCAGTGGAAACTCCATGGGATCTACAAAAGTAACCCTGGCAAAGACTCCTAGTAATGAGGAACATGGATCCTGAACTGGCCATCTTATGTAACAAGACAAGGCCTCCAGTGCAGTGATTGGGACACCAACTCAGCCACAAAACCTTTGACCTACAGTCTGTCCTGCCTGCAGAGTCTGGGACCAGTGCCTAGCAGAATTGCCATTAAAAAGACCAAAGAGATTTCATCTTGCAACTGATGGGAGCAAAGTCCCACAGTCAGACGCTAGAAGCTTGGGAGTCCTGCAGGATGGGGAGGAGAAACTGGAAGAGCCAAACAGGTTGAGGATACACTAGGAGATCAAGGCCCACAGAATCAATGGACTGGGGACTCATGCGGACTCACAGAGATCAGGAAGGAGCCTCTAGGGGTCTGACTCTATCTATGCTATGGCTGAGTAGCTTGGTTGTCTTGTAGAAATCCTAACAATGGGGATTGAGGTGGCTGTCTCTGACTCTTGCCTTTTCTTCTTACTGGGTTGCCTTCATGTGTGATGTGGTGCTATGTATCTGATCTTATTGTAGCTTTGTTATGGCATGTTAACTTGATGTCCCTAAGAGGCCTGTTCTTCTCTGGGGGCTGGGGGGAGACAGAAGATAGGACAAGACTGCAATTGGGGTGCCTATAAGAGAAAAGAATGTAAAAATGTAACAGGTGTGTGATGCACACCTGCAATCTCAGTGAAGGCAGGAGGATTGTTGAATGTGAGGCTAGATCCTCATGGCCAGTTCACAACAGCCTATAAGTCGAACTCAAGGGGATCTGAGAGCTATGGCACCTGGGACACTGCACTGTTCGTTCTCTCTCTCTCTCTCTCTCTCTCTCTCTCTCTCTCAAAATGTTAAAGCTGTTTGTAGTGGTACACATTAATCCCAGCATTTGGGAGGCAGAAGCTGGTGGATCTCTGTGAGTTCAACACCAACCTTATCTACTTTTAAGTTCTAAGTCACAGTGAGACTTTGCCTTAAATAAATAAATAAATAAATAATAAAGTGGTGGTAGAAGGATCTATGGGATAGAAGAAGTGAGATACCACCATAGACTCCCTCAGGAACCCACTAAGCCAACCAGGAATCCCCTAGAAATAAACACAAATATACTGTAGCAAATTAACCACAATATGTGTGATAGACCATGCTGAGCAGTTAAAGTCAGAAAATAAACTAGAGAAGTGGTTCAGCACTTACAGAGGGCCCTGAGTTCAGTTCCCAGCATCCACAACATGGCTCACAAGCATCAAAAACTGTAGTTCCAGGGACTCTGGTATCTCTTGTAACACCTCTATGGACACCAGGCATGCAATTACATAGCAGGCAAAACAACACTCTTAGACATAAAACAAGTAATCTTTAAAGAAATGAACAAATAACAACAATAACAAAAACAAAGCAGCAATGTCAAAGCATAGAGAACTCAGCACCAGCTTCAGGTGGGCTGCAAATGGATGTCTTGAGGCACACACAGCACTCAACACTTCCTGTGGACAGAGTGCTGCCCACCCAGCAGTGCAATCTCCAGGGAAGGCTGGCAGGGTCACCTGTGTGTGTGAATGTACTTCTTTTTTCAAGTCTAAAGCAAATAGATGAAAGAGCCAGAGAGTGGGCCCAGCACAATCATAGTATAATCTCTACTCATTTACAAGTTAGAACTCTCAACTAAAATGAAAGTTAACTGTCAATCACCTTTACAAATATGTACATGACAACAATGTTTCTTACCTCAACTGAAGAGCGGGGAGTCACAAAAAACTGATTGAATTCATCAGGGCTGAAATCGCCAAAAATATACTGAAAACAATAAAATAAGAACACTTGATTACATATAATATACACATGACTTACTTTTTAAAAGCCATATGTTTTACAGTGTTTGTTTAGGAAACATTTATACTAGAATTTTCCAAATCCTTTTCAAGTAACCAATGAGGGACTTTAAGCTGTAAGCTAAGGTTCCTAGGGCAGGCAATATTTTCCCATGACATACATAGAAGAAAATGTCATCTAGCCTTTTCTGTAAATTGTAAAAGAACAAGGTTGAAAAGCTTATTTGGGCCAGGCAATGGTGGTGCACCTTTAATCCCAGCACTTGGGAGGCAGATTCAGATTTCTGAGTTCCAGGACAGCCAGGACTACAGAGAGAAACCCTGTCTCGAAAAAACAAAAACAAAAAAAGAAAGGAAGGAAGGAAGGAAGGAAGGAAGGAAGGAAGGAAGGAAGAGGAAAGGAAAGAAGAGCTTATTTTGAAGCAAATCAAGTGTAGTCCCAGAACATGTAGGCTCCTGCCTTTGGGGAAACTTCCTGGTTCACCTTTTCACCTCCATTTAGCTTTCTGCTGAGTCACATTATTACTTACCTACCTCCATTTTATTTTTCCCTTCCAAAGGATAGGAAAATTCACTGGGAAATGTCAGTGGCCCTGACTAACTTAAAAGACATGTGTCATTTACTATAAACATAAACTAGAACAGACACATACGGATACAGTCTTCTAGCTTCATAGTGCTGTGTGTGACCTTCACTCAGAGGATCTAATACAGCACAAGGGACTCTGCCACATGGCTGCTAGCTCCTAAGAGCTTCAAAAAGCCTACCACTAACAAGTATCACTATGGAATTTCCACAGCATGCACAAATGCATGTATGCATGCGTTTGTTCGTTCCTTTGTTCAGCCGGCCAGCCAGCCAGCCAGCAACATACATGTAAGACTCAGGGCTGGAGGCCAGGCTGTGGTGGCCCACGCCTTTAATCCCAGCACTTGGGAAGCAGAGGCAGGTGGATTTCTGAGTTTGAGGCCAAGCCTGGTCTACAGAGTGAGTTCCAGGACAGCCAGGGCTATAAAGAGAAACCCTGTCTCGACTGGGTCTTGAAGGCAAACAGAGCTGTCTCTTCAGTCTACTCAGCTTAAAATCTAGAAGTGACTTGAGGGAGTTTACAAGCCTGCATTCTATAACTAAGTAGAAAATGCTCTATCACCCAAAAGCACTGATGGGCAGAGTAACAAGGAAACCACCCTGAGGCTATTGATCCGTGTCTACTAAAACCATAGCAAACCCTGAAGACAAAATTGTCCTCTCGTGTAGTGCACACATAAGGAGACAGTAGTCTGCTGTCATGGTGGAAACACAGATTCCACATGGTTTAAAATTTTCTCTAACCTCTTACCAACTGCAACATTAGCCAATTGCTCACAGCATGATAAAGCTTATGTTAATACCACTCACAGAACAGTATGTGAAAAGGAAAAAGAACCACAGTAAGAAAAGAACTATTTTCTCAGAGAACAGAATGAATGGTGTGAACACCAGACTAGATTCAAATTACTTATTAAAAACCTCAACTGGTGTGTTTAGTGGCAGAATCGATGTATATAGCAACCAGATGTATATAAAAACTCAAGAAGAAATTAAATACTGATGTCTTATTTCCACAGAGATCCATCCTGTAAATATTTTACTCAAAGTATACTTAACATTCTCCAGGACCATGGATATGGTGGTAGCTGTAAAGCACACACATGCCTGGATTCAATGTCCTCACTGGTCACGACATCCTGACATCTATGTAAAGTTTGTAAATGCCATTAAGTGAACTATGGTGACAGACAGGGATGGATAAACAGAAGCAGAAGTCCAGAAAAACCACATCCTCATCTCATGGGGAGCAGCACTAAGAAAGCTAGCCCCCTTTTGGGTCCTCTTAGGAATAAGAACTGCAGGCTCACAATGTGGGAAAGGTATGTATGGACGGGTGAGAATTAAATCAATGTGATGTGCTGAAGTTATGGGTGTCTCTGAGCTGTCTGATGTGGGTGCTGGGAGCCAAGACCACAAGAGCAGCAGGAATTCTAACCATTGAACCATCTCTCTAGCTCAGAAATGTTCATTTAAATTTCACTTGGAAACACACTTTCTAATTTGTATACAATCAGTTTTTTAAAGAAATGGTTAATTCAGTAAGGGCTAAATTCTAAATTTTGGAAATGTGCAAGTAGAGAAGGAGGAAGCAGCCTTCCAGTCTGGACTGCAGAGCTCGGGCTCATTCCTGAAGGGAGAACTGGGTGAGAAATCTCCTGAGACTTTCACTTGGTTCCCTATTTGGTGTCATACCAGGTCATGGTGGCATCTGCCTTTAATCCAGGCATGGAGAGGAAGACAGGTATCAGATGAGTTTAAGGCCACCCAAGGGGGCCTGTTAAAGACAGACACACAGGCTGATCAAAGAAACCCCCCTCCATGCACACATGATGAGAAATAAAAATGCACATACTTGTTTAGAAGCTCTGGACCCATGACCTAGCGGGGTCAGACAGAGATCTGTGGAGGGGTACACAATTGGCAGGAGCATTGTTAGTAGGTGTATTATTTTAGAATTTTTCTTTTTAAATCATTTTATTCAAGAAACTGACTAGGGACTGGAGAGATGGTTCAGTGGCTGACACAGGCTACTCCCTAATTCTGCATGATGCCACACAACTGTCTGTCTCCAGTTCCATACATTCTCTGGCCTCCATGGACACCAGGCATGCACATGTTATACAGATATAACATGCAGGCAAAACAGAAATTAATTATAAGATGCCAGTATAGGGCTTGGGAAGCAGAGGCAGGTGGACCTCTTGAGTTTGAGGTCAGCCTGGTCTACAGAGTGACTTCCAGTACATCCAGGAATATGTAGACACATCTCAAAAATCAAAATACAAAAAGAAATAATGTATTGGTATAAAGAACAGAATTACAGGTCATGCTTACATCAACTATGTGTGGGTGAAGACCTCACTCAGCTGACAGCCTGCTGAGAATACTGACTCCATCTAAGGACACTGTAGGAACTGTTAACTAGAAGGGCTATGTGATACCAAACACCATTTAGTGACTGACAAATGATAGCCAGGCTGTTTGCAACACCATCTTGACTCCCTTCCCCATTGGTTCATGTACATCAATGAACCTCATCAAGACACATAGAGTACATCCTCCTGAGATCTATTTTCATGAGGCTTTTAAAGTGAGCACATATATAAAGTGAGCATATTTAAAGTGAACATATAAAGTCTTGTTTCCGTTTTGTAGCTGAAGCCGGCAGGTGAGATTCTAACATCAGCATACAGCATCCACTGGATGATGCCTGTACTGGTTGCTAATGCATCCCATAGGCCTTCCCCACGCACCAGCTTTGTTCACTCAAAACTCACTCTGATGGGACAAAGTAACAATGTGCAACAGAACCCTTAATGCTTGAAAAGTCACTGTCAAAGGTCAGGAAAGGAGATACTGAGATCTGAGGCCCAGGGACTCATTAAAAATAGAGAGTGGGGTTTATTGTTCAGGATACATAATTACATCTGCCTAATCAAAATGACTCATACCTGGGAAGTAACCAGTTAAATATCCCCTAGAAAGCTAGAGAGATGCCCCAGGAATTAAGAGCACTTGCTGCTCTTCCATTCCTGTCACCCATATACATAATGGCTCACAACCACCTGTAACTCTAGTTCCAGACAATCCAATGCCTTCTTCTGGCCTCCTACAATACACACTTGGTGCATACATGCACCCAGGCAACGGACTCATATATTATATATATTATATAATATTAAAAAAAAATACTTAAAATTTCCCAGGACAATGCATCAAACATATTAAGCCCAGACATCACATGCCATCCCTTTTAAAGGCTTTACAACCATGCATACTGTTTAGAGATCACTCTAGAAATGGCTCAGCAGTTAAGAGCACTGGTTGCTTTTCCAGAAGTCTGGAGATCAATTGCCAGCAACCCCAAGGTTGCTCACAAGCATCTGTAACTCCAGTTCCAGAAATTCTACTTCTTATTCCTGAAGAGTACATGGTCCATAGACACACATACAGGCAAAATACCCACATACATAAAATAAATTTAAAATGCTGAGTCATTCTAAAGAGGCCTTATCACTATCACAGAGCACTACATATAGAACACATTAACAGTTTATATTTCTAGGAAGACAAAAAGGGAAATTACAATATGCTGATAAACTGCAAAAGGCAGAAAGCTCCTGGGATTGGCACATGGGATTTACAAATGTAAGGAAAGAATGGGAAGACAAAAACAAGGCATCTTGCTCAAAAACTGTCTCTTCTCATGGAAGGTGAAGAAATGGTCCAGATTCACCTGCAGGAGTGCAGACCAGTATCACAGGAAACTTGAGGAGTGCCATCTGTGTGACACTAGGGGGCACTGGAGAACAGCATTCTCAGCCCCTAAGCTTCCAAAGGTTTCATCCTTTAACATTCAACTGTGTGTGTCTGCTGCCCCAAATTAACGCTCTTTACCTTTTGAAAAGGTTCCTGGTAATATGAGGCAGCTCTGAAACAATCAGCTAATGCTTTGCTCTTTGTTCAGTAATTCTCAGTGTCAAGGGAGATAAGCAAGCAGGCTGAAGAGTCCGGCCACAGCCAGCACAGAAGACAAGCGCCTGCTTTTCTGCCTGGGAGGTCTGGGCCATCCTATGAAGCAACAGATGCTATGGGGGAGCAAAGCCTTCATTCTCTCTGCAGAGGATGAGCTCGCCCACAAAGCTCCAGACTTCTCACCAACTACAAGAGCTCCTGGGGGCCTATGATTAAGAAGCCATGGGTAGAACTGGGGGTGGGCGTGCCTGGCATTGGTGAGGCTATATCCTGTGCCCCAAGCATGGCAAACAAAAAACACAAGCAAAAACAATGGAGGGAAACATGGACATGGACACATCACACCAATACCTACCTGCTTAACATTCTAAACCTTAGCCAAAAAAAGGCCAGCACTGAAAAGGGGAAGCCAGGCACAGTGGCACACCTTTAATCCCAGCACTTGGGAGACAGAGACAGGCAGGTCTCCCGAGTTAGAGGCCAGCTTGGTCTACAGGAGTTCCAGGATAGCCAGGGCTACACAGGAAACCCTGTCTCAAAACAAACAAATAAATAAATAATGGGGTGGGGCCTACAGAGATGGTTCAATGGTTAAGAGCACTAATTTTTCCAAAGAACCCAGGTTCAATTCCCAGCATCCATATGGCAGCTCACACTTATCTATAGAAACTCCAGTTCCAGGGCTTCTGACATCCTCACACAGGCATACATGCAGTCAAAACACCAATGAACATAAAATAAAAATTTAAAAACTGTATTAAAAAAGTTGGCTGGACAGTGGTAGCACACACTCAGGAGGCAGAAGGTGGGTCTGAGTTTGAGGCCATCCTAGTCTACAAAGGAGTTCCATGATAGCCCAAGGCTAGACAGGAAAAAAAGTTCCAAAAAGAAAAGGAAAAGAAGATGCTAAGCTCCACTCTAACTAAGAAGCCATTTGCAATTGATATATATGTTGCTGGGGAAGGGGAAGCCAGTTTCTCCGTGGAGTGTCACTGGGTCAACTACACTCCACCTCAGGCCCCATGCCCAGGAAGAGCCGGCCAGCATAAACAAGCTCTGTGACTGTTTGGTTTGCTTGTTTGTGGCTTTTGTCTTATTAGTTTTTTGTTTGGGGGGGTGGGGGGTAGGGAGAGAACATAATGTTGGATGGGTAGGGAGGGAGAGAATCTGGAAGGAGAAAAACATCAAAATAGACTGTATGTATGTTTGTTTGTATGTATGTATGTATGTGGAAAACTCCAAAAACAAAACATGAAAAAAAAGTCTGACAGTAAGGCCAAATGCCTGCAGCTCCACTCACATGGTGTGTTGGAACTGGCAGACAGAATGCAGCCAGGCTTCCCAGCGAGCAGCGCAGAGCAACGCAAAGCAACTGCAGGATGTAATAAGGCTTCTAGGGGACAGTGAAATTAGCCAGGTTAAGCATGGTGGTGGGTGTATGTATACCTTAGGGATACACCACTGACCTATACAGGGCTGTACTAATAAGCCTCAGACTGAGTTGTATCCAAAGGAAAAGCACTGGGTTGCTACATATTTCAAGGTCGACACTAACTGGCTTCAGTAACAGTCACACTATACAAATCACTCTCTAGAGAGTGGTGTGATAACTGGGGGGACACCTGAAGGTGACACTGCTCAGTCCATGCAAACCAGGAGTCTCACTGATGTATTTACTGAGCATCAGCTCCCCCAGGTGAACTGTGTGGGGCTGAGGATAACTTGAGCAGATACTGAAGCCTCAGGACTTCACAACCCTCAATGGCTGCTGCAATGCAAGCTGACTGCAGGCTGGCAGATATTACAAAGGCAGGGGCTATTTCCCTGCCTGAGCTGCAGTAATCCTGCTTTGCTCTCCAGAGAAGAGGCTCTGGACACAGGAGAACAAACCATTAGCATTACAAAGCCACTCAGCATCACCCAGCTTTGGAAAGTGGTGTTTCAGTTTAGTGTCTACTTTGTTTGCATATTTTATTCCAACTACTAAAATCTTGTCAGGCTTTCAACAGGCTGGCTGCATATTCTTGCTACTTTCATTGAAAATTTGAGCTAAGTTGTTGCTACAGACACAATCTCAAAATTAGAAACCATGATTCATGTAACAAAACTTCACTGTTAGCAGTTTCCCAGTCCTGTCCATAGAACAGCAACGGATGTTCACAAAGCACTCATCACACTAGAACTGCTAACAAACACAACTGGACAATGTGGGAAGCAAGTCCCACTCACTTTCCTATTCAATGAATGGATGGACCAATTGACAGAATCTCTGAATCCTCTTGATCGTTAGCAATGGCAGATGGCTTTTTTAAAAGCCAGGTATACTGGCTCAAGTCCTTTACCCCAGCAAGCAGAAGGGTGAAGCAAAAGGTCTGCCAAGTTTCAGGCCAGCCTGGACCACTGTTGAGACCCTGTCATTAATTAGTCAATTACAAACAATGCCAGGTGTGGTGCTTTACATCTTTAATCCTCTTTGAACTAACCTAGACTAGCCACATAGAATGTTACAGGACAACGAGAACTAAGCAGAGCCCTGGTCTATGACAGTAGAAGCAATGGGGCTGAAGAGCTGGCTGGGCAATTAAGCACTTGCTACACAATCACCCAGAATCCTAGTTCCAAAGAATGCAGCATCTTCCTCTGGCCTTCACAAGCAGCAGGCATGCATTCAGTGCACATGCACAGACAGGCTACAGTTGTTTGAAAGAGAATGGCTCCCCATACCCATATATTTGACTCCTTGGTCCCCAGTGGGTAGAACTGTTTGGGAAGAATTAGGAGATGTGGCCTTAGGAAGGGGTAGTTGTGGCTCCAGCCAGGCCAGCAGAGAAACTGGTATGCTCACTAATGCACATGTGCTTGCTGGTACTATAGGGGTGCTGTCTTTCCCCAGCCCTCAGGACTGCACTTGTCAGGAACTACAGGAGAATGACACAGTGATATGACACACTAACACTCATCACCTGGCCAGAAGAAACATTTTTGGTTTTGAGAAATATCAATTACAATTCTTATCAGAAGAGCATCTTAAAAATAGAAGTAGGAGGCTGGGCAGTGGTGGCGCATGCCTTTAATCCCAGCACTTGGGAGGCAGAGGCAGGCAGATTTGAGTTCGAGGCCAGCCTAAGTAGTGGTGCACATCTTTAATCTCAGCAGAGGCAGGAGGATCTCTGAACCTCATTCATTCATACACACAGTTCCAGTACAGCCAGGACCATATAAAGACACTCACTCACTCTCTCGCGCGCTCTCTCTCTCTTTCTCGAAGAAGGAGGAGAAAAGAAAGAAAGAAAGAAAAAAAGAAAGAAAGAAAGAGAGAGAGAGAGAGAGAGAGGGAGAGGGAGAGGGAGAGGGAGAGGGAGAGAGAGAGAGAGAGAGAGAGAGAAAGGGAGAAGGGGAGAAGGGGAGAAAGGAAAGGAAGGAAGGGGAACGAAGGAAAAAATTAAGGGGCGGGCATGGTGGTGGCACATTTGGGAGGTAAGATGGAACTTGGAGTTCAAGGTCAGCTTGAACTATGACTTACAGAATACAAGAGCTGAGGGTATTGCCCAGTAGAGTGCTTGCATGACATGCAGGAAGCCCTGGGTTCCATCCTTAGCACCACAGAGCAGAGTGCCACTGCCCACACAACCTTAATACCAGCACTACAGAAATGGGGGAGGATCAAAAGCTTTAGGTCCTTCTCAGGTCCAGTTCAGAACCACTGGGCTACAAGAGTCCTTATCTCAAACAAAACAACCTCCGACAGCAACAGCAGAAGGAACAGAGGAAATGTGTACACACAATGGACACCCTTCAGCCACGGGAGGAACAGAACTATGTCATTTGCAGAGACATGGACTCTGCTGGATATCAGAAAAGCAGTCTCAGAACAACAAATGCCACCTGCTCTCACTCACCCATGGATCCTTGGCATTACAGACACACGTACGGAGGACGTGAAGGCAGAAGGGACACAAGAAAGCAAAGTGTCTACTGGGAAGGCATTGGAGAAGGGGAGGCAATGGGGGCCAAGAGTGCAAGAAAATGGCAGTATAATAAAAATATGATTTAATGGGGGCTAGAGAGATGGCTCAAAGGTTAAGAGCACTGACTGTTCTTCCAGAGATCCTGAGTTTAATTCCTAGCAACCACATGGTAGCTCACAGCCATCTATGAGATCTGGTGCCCTCTTCTTACCTGCAGGCCTACATGCAGGCAGAACACTATATACATTACTAAATCATTTTTTTTAAAATATGATTTAAAGACCAGACCTGGGCTGGTAAGATGGCTCAGCAGGTAAGAGCATTGACTGCTCTTCCAAAGGTCCTGAGTTCAGATCCCAGCAACCACATGCTGGCTCACAACCACTTGTAATGGAATCTGATGCCCTCTTCTGTCATGAAGACATACATGCAAAATAGCATTTGTTGCTTTTGCACAGGACTGAGTTCAATTTCTACTTCACACATGGCAGCTCATGACTTCATAATTTCAGTTCAAGGGACTCTGAAACCCCACATGGGCACGAGGCTCATGCATACATGTGGGCAAAAATATCTACACATAAAATAAATGCATCTAAAAGAAATCTTCAAAACACACTCCTAAACTCTAATCAGCCCTGCAAGGCAATAACCAGCCCACTCAGCTGGGCGGTGGTGATGCACGCCTTTAATCCCAGCACTTGGGAGGCTGAGGCAAGCTGATTTCTGAGTTCGAGGCCAGCCTGGTCTACAGAGTGAGTTCCAGGACAGCCAGGGCTACACAGAGAAACCCTGTCTCAGAAAACAAAAAAAAAACAAACAAGCAAACAAAAATAACCAGCTCACTCATCTACCATATTCCCTTCACTTACACGCACTATCTACTGGGAAGGCCATGTCTCAATGGACTCAAACTAAGGGCCTAGCCAAATCTGGAGAGAATGTTTTTTAAGATTCAAAATGGCTCTGTGATTAGCAGGCCCAGATGCTGGGGACATAAACACATAATAGACTGCAGCAGGAGGAGCCACTCGGGAAGCAAGAGGAAATAGAAGTATCAACCTGGGAAAGCCCAGAGACACCCTGAAGAAGTACATCTAAGACCAGGAACTACCCAGGCCCAACCACTCAAAGCTATGCACAACTCCAGCACAACTCCAGTCCAGTGGCTTCAAATTCCGTCATGTTCAGTTAACAGTGTGAGTCTGAGGTCCTAAGGTAGGATCTGAAGCAGCCACTAGCCACTCCTCTGGGGGATACCTATGGCTATAACAAATGAACCCCAACAAAGGCAAGAAGGGAAAGAAAACAAAAGCTGGGTAAATGTTCCATAGTGACCCACAAATAAAACTGAGATTCCACACTGAAAACCTAGCATACAGACCTTCACAATGTCGAGACTGCAGGCTCCTCAGGGCCAGT
>JADRCD010240210.1:0-12083 GCA_019843815.1 Montemys delectorum
CACTACCTCCAGCACACACTGGTTAATTTACTTTAGGCTGGCCAGATTGCTACCATCACTGGGACCCACACAGTAGGAGAAAACCAACAAGTTGTCCTCTATGTCCACACATACTCAGACACATAGACACACATAAATTAATTTAAAAATACTTAACAGGGCAGGTGGGGTTGGGAACAGGAGGTACCAGTTTGGGGAGGGAGGAATTGGCATTTTGGGGATGAGGTGGAAACCCAATGCAGTGGAAACTCCATGGGATCTACAAAAGTAACCCTGGCAAAGACTCCTAGTAATGAGGAACATGGATCCTGAACTGGCCATCTTATGTAACAAGACAAGGCCTCCAGTGCAGTGATTGGGACACCAACTCAGCCACAAAACCTTTGACCTACAGTCTGTCCTGCCTGCAGAGTCTGGGACCAGTGCCTAGCAGAATTGCCATTAAAAAGACCACAGAGATTTCATCTTGCAACTGATGGGAGCAAAGTCCCACAGTCAGACGCTAGAAGCTTGGGAGTCCTGCAGGATGGGGAGGAGAAACTGGAAGAGCCAAACAGGTTGAGGATACACTAGGAGATCAAGGCCCACAGAATCAATGGACTGGGGACTCATGCGGACTCACAGAGATCAGGAAGGAGCCTCTAGGGGTCTGACTCTATCTATGCTATGGCTGAGTAGCTTGGTTGTCTTGTAGAAATCCTAACAATGGGGATTGAGGTGGCTGTCTCTGACTCTTGCCTTTTCTTCTTACTGGGTTGCCTTCATGTGTGATGTGGTGCTATGTATCTGATCTTATTGTAGCTTTGTTATGGCATGTTAACTTGATGTCCCTAAGAGGCCTGTTCTTCTCTGGGGGCTGGGGGGAGACAGAAGATAGGACAAGACTGCAATTGGGGTGCCTATAAGAGAAAAGAATGTAAAAATGTAACAGGTGTGTGATGCACACCTGCAATCTCAGTGAAGGCAGGAGGATTGTTGAATGTGAGGCTAGATCCTCATGGCCAGTTCACAACAGCCTATAAGTCGAACTCAAGGGGATCTGAGAGCTATGGCACCTGGGACACTGCACTGTTCGTTCTCTCTCTCTCTCTCTCTCTCTCAAAATGTTAAAGCTGTTTGTAGTGGTACACATTAATCCCAGCATTTGGGAGGCAGAAGTTGGTGGATCTCTGTGAGTTCAACACCAACCTTATCTACTTTTAAGTTCTAAGTCACAGTGAGACTTTGCCTTAAATAAATAAATAAATAATAAAGTGGTGGTAGAAGGATCTATGGGATAGAAGAAGTGAGATACCACCATAGACTCCCTCAGGAACCCACTAAGCCAACCAGGAATCCCCTAGAAATAAACACAAATATACTGTAGCAAATTAACCACAATATGTGTGATAGACCATGCTGAGCAGTTAAAGTCAGAAAACAAACTAGAGAAGTGGTTCAGCACTTACAGAGGGCCCTGAGTTCAGTTCCCAGCATCCACAACATGGCTCACAAGCATCAAAAACTGTAGTTCCAGGGACTCTGGTATCTCTTGTAACACCTCTATGGACACCAGGCATGCAATTACATAGCAGGCAAAACAACACTCTTAGACATAAAACAAGTAATCTTTAAAGAAATGAACAAATAACAACAATAACAAAAACAAAGCAGCAATGTCAAAGCATAGAGAACTCAGCACCAGCTTCAGGTGGGCTGCAAATGGATGTCTTGAGGCACACACAGCACTCAACACTTCCTGTGGACAGAGTGCTGCCCACCCAGCAGTGCAATCTCCAGGGAAGGCTGGCAGGGTCACCTGTGTGTGTGAATGTACTTCTTTTTTCAAGTCTAAAGCAAATAGATGAAAGAGCCAGAGAGTGGGCCCAGCACAATCATAGTATAATCTCTACTCATTTACAAGTTAGAACTCTCAACTAAAATGAAAGTTAACTGTCAATCACCTTTACAAATATGTACATGACAACAATGTTTCTTACCTCAACTGAAGAGCGGGGAGTCACAAAAAACTGATTGAATTCATCAGGGCTGAAATCGCCAAAAATATACTGAAAACAATAAAATAAGAACACTTGATTACATATAATATACACATGACTTACTTTTTAAAAGCCATATGTTTTACAGTGTTTGTTTAGGAAACATTTATACTAGAATTTTCCAAATCCTTTTCAAGTAACCAATGAGGGACTTTAAGCTGTAAGCTAAGGTTCCTAGGGCAGGCAATATTTTCCCATGACATACATAGAAGAAAATGTCATCTAGCCTTTTCTGTAAATTGTAAAAGAACAAGGTTGAAAAGCTTATTTGGGCCAGGCAATGGTGGTGCACCTTTAATCCCAGCACTTGGGAGGCAGATTCAGATTTCTGAGTTCGGCCTGGTCTACAGAGTGAGTTCCAGGACAGCCAGGACTACAGAGAGAAACCCTGTCTCGAAAAAACAAAAACAAAAAAAGAAAGGAAGGAAGGAAGGAAGGAAGGAAGGAAGGAAGGAAGGAAGAGGAAAGGAAAGAAGAGCTTATTTTGAAGCAAATCAAGTGTAGTCCCAGAACATGTAGGCTCCTGCCTTTGGGGAAACTTCCTGGTTCACCTTTTCACCTCCATTTAGCTTTCTGCTGAGTCACATTATTACTTACCTACCTCCATTTTATTTTTCCCTTCCAAAGGATAGGAAAATTCACTGGGAAATGTCAGTGGCCCTGACTAACTTAAAAGACATGTGTCATTTACTATAAACATAAACTAGAACAGACACATACGGATACAGTCTTCTAGCTTCATAGTGCTGTGTGTGACCTTCACTCAGAGGATCTAATACAGCACAAGGGACTCTGCCACATGGCTGCTAGCTCCTAAGAGCTTCAAAAAGCCTACCACTAACAAGTATCACTATGGAATTTCCACAGCATGCACAAATGCATGTATGCATGCGTTTGTTCGTTCCTTTGTTCAGCCGGCCAGCCAGCCAGCCAGCAACATACATGTAAGACTCAGGGCTGGAGGCCAGGCTGTGGTGGCCCACGCCTTTAATCCCAGCACTTGGGAAGCAGAGGCAGGTGGATTTCTGAGTTTGAGGCCAAGCCTGGTCTACAGAGTGAGTTCCAGGACAGCCAGGGCTATAAAGAGAAACCCTGTCTCGACTGGGTCTTGAAGGCAAAGAGAGCTGTCTCTTCAGTCTACTCAGCTTAAAATCTAGAAGTGACTTGAGGGAGTTTACAAGCCTGCATTCTATAACTAAGTAGAAAATGCTCTATTACCCAAAAGCACTGATGGGCAGAGTAACAAGGAAACCACCCTGAGGCTATTGATCCGTGTCTACTAAAACCATAGCAAACCCTGAAGACAAAATTGTCCTCTCGTGTAGTGCACACATAAGGAGACAGTAGTCTGCCGTCATGGTGGAAACACAGATTCCACATGGTTTAAAATTTTCTCTAACCTCTTACCAACTGCAACATTAGCCAATTGCTCACAGCATGAGAAAGCTTATGTTAATACCACTCACAGAACAGTATGTGAAAAGGAAAAAGAACCACAGTAAGAAAAGAACTATTTTCTCAGAGAACAGAATGAATGGTGTGAACACCAGACTAGATTCAAATTACTTATTAAAAACCTCAACTGGTGTGTTTAGTGGCAGAATCGATGTATATAGCAACCAGATGTATATAAAAACTCAAGAAGAAATTAAATACTGATGTCTTATTTCCACAGAGATCCATCCTGTAAATATTTTACTCAAAGTATACTTAACATTCTCCAGGACCATGGATATGGTGGTAGCTGTAAAGCACACACATGCCTGGATTCAATGTCCTCACTGGTCACGACATCCTGACATCTATGTAAAGTTTGTAAATGCCATTAAGTGAACTATGGTGACAGACAGGGATGGATAAACAGAAGCAGAAGTCCAGAAAAACCACATCCTCATCTCATGGGGAGCAGCACTAAGAAAGCTAGCCCCCTTTTGGGTCCTCTTAGGAATAAGAACTGCAGGCTCACAATGTGGGAAAGGTATGTATGGACGGGTGAGAATTAAATCAATGTGATGTGCTGAAGTTATGGGTGTCTCTGAGCTGTCTGATGTGGGTGCTGGGAGCCAAGACCACAAGAGCAGCAGGAATTCTAACCATTGAACCATCTCTCTAGCTCAGAAATGTTCATTTAAATTTCACTTGGAAACACACTTTCTAATTTGTATACAATCAGTTTTTTAAAGAAATGGTTAATTCAGTAAGGGCTAAATTCTAAATTTTGGAAATGTGCAAGTAGAGAAGGAGGAAGCAGCCTTCCAGTCTGGACTGCAGAGCTCGGGCTCATTCCTGAAGGGAGAACTGGGTGAGAAATCTCCTGAGACTTTCACTTGGTTCCCTATTTGGTGTCATACCAGGTCATGGTGGCATCTGCCTTTAATCCAGGCATGGAGAGGAAGACAGGTATCAGATGAGTTTAAGGCCACCCAAGGGGGCCTGTTAAAGACAGACACACAAGGCTGATCAAAGAAACCCCCCTCCATGCACACATGATGAGAAATAAAAATGCACATACTTGTTTAGAAGCTCTGGACCCATGACCTAGCGGGGTCAGACAGAGATCTGTGGAGGGGTACACAATTGGCAGGAGCATTGTTAGTAGGTGTATTATTTTAGAATTTTTCTTTTTAAATCATTTTATTCAAGAAACTGACTAGGGACTGGAGAGATGGTTCAGTGGCTGACACAGGCTACTCCCTAATTCTGCATGATGCCACACAACTGTCTGTCTCCAGTTCCATACATTCTCTGGCCTCCATGGACACCAGGCATGCACATGTTATACAGATATAACATGCAGGCAAAACAGAAATTAATTATAAGATGCCAGTATAGGGCTTGGGAAGCAGAGGCAGGTGGACCTCTTGAGTTTGAGGTCAGCCTGGTCTACAGAGTGACTTCCAGTACATCCAGGAATATGTAGACACATCTCAAAAATCAAAATACAAAAAGAAATAATGTATTGGTATAAAGAACAGAATTACAGGTCATGCTTACATCAACTATGTGTGGGTGAAGACCTCACTCAGCTGACAGCCTGCTGAGAATACTGACTCCATCTAAGGACACTGTAGGAACTGTTAACTAGAAGGGCTATGTGATACCAAACACCATTTAGTGACTGACAAATGATAGCCAGGCTGTTTGCAACACCATCTTGACTCCCTTCCCCATTGGTTCATGTACATCAATGAACCTCATCAAGACACATAGAGTACATCCTCCTGAGATCTATTTTCATGAGGCTTTTAAAGTGAGCACATATATAAAGTGAGCATATTTAAAGTGAACATATAAAGTCTTGTTTCCGTTTTGTAGCTGAAGCCAGCAGGTGAGATTCTAACATCAGCATACAGCATCCACTGGATGATGCCTGTACTGGTTGCTAATGCATCCCATAGGCCTTCCCCACGCACCAGCTTTGTTCACTCAAAACTCACTCTGATGGGACAAAGTAACAATGTGCAACAGAACCCTTAATGCTTGAAAAGTCACTGTCAAAGGTCAGGAAAGGAGATACTGAGATCTGAGGCCCAGGGACTCATTAAAAATAGAGTGGGGTTTATTGTTCAGGATACATAATTACATTTGCCTAATCAAAATGACTCATACCTGGGAAGTAACCAGTTAAATATCCCCTAGAAAGCTAGAGAGATGCCCCAGGAATTAAGAGCACTTGCTGCTCTTCCATTCCTGTCACCCATATACATAATGGCTCACAACCACCTGTAACTCTAGTTCCAGACAATCCAATGCCTTCTTCTGGCCTCCTACAATACACACTTGGTGCATACATGCACCCAGGCAACGGACTCATATATTATATATATTATATAATATTAAAAAAAAATACTTAAAATTTCCCAGGACAATGCATCAAACATATTAAGCCCAGACATCACATGCCATCCCTTTTAAAGGCTTTACAACCATGCATACTGTTTAGAGATCACTCTAGAAATGGCTCAGCAGTTAAGAGCACTGGTTGCTTTTCCAGAAGTCTGGAGATCAATTGCCAGCAACCCCAAGGTTGCTCACAAGCATCTGTAACTCCAGTTCCAGAAATTCTACTTCTTATTCCTGAAGAGTACATGGTCCATAGACACACATACAGGCAAAATACCCACATACATAAAATAAATTTAAAATGCTGAGTCATTCTAAAGAGGCCTTATCACTATCACAGAGCACTACATATAGAACACATTAACAGTTTATATTTCTAGGAAGACAAAAAGGGAAATTACAATATGCTGATAAACTGCAAAAGGCAGAAAGCTCCTGGGATTGGCACATGGGATTTACAAATGTAAGGAAAGAATGGGAAGACAAAAACAAGGCATCTTGCTCAAAAACTGTCTCTTCTCATGGAAGGTGAAGAAATGGTCCAGATTCACCTGCAGGAGTGCAGACCAGTATCACAGGAAACTTGAGGAGTGCCATCTGTGTGACACTAGGGGGCACTGGAGAACAGCATTCTCAGCCCCTAAGCTTCCAAAGGTTTCATCCTTTAACATTCAACTGTGTGTGTTTGCTGCCCCAAATTAACGCTCTTTACCTTTTGAAAAGGTTCCTGGTAATATGAGGCAGCTCTGAAACAATCAGCTAATGCTTTGCTCTCTGTTCAGTAATTCTCAGTGTCAAGGGAGATAAGCAAGCAGGCTGAAGAGTCCGGCCACAGCCAGCACAGAAGACAAGCGCCTGCTTTTCTGCCTGGGAGGTCTGGGCCATCCTATGAAGCAACAGATGCTATGGGGGAGCAAAGCCTTCATTCTCTCTGCAGAGGATGAGCTCGCCCACAAAGCTCCAGACTTCTCACCAACTACAAGAGCTCCTGGGGGCCTATGATTAAGAAGCCATGGGTAGAACTGGGGGTGGGCGTGCCTGGCATTGGTGAGGCTATATCCTGTGCCCCAAGCATGGCAAACAAAAAACACAAGCAAAAACAATGGAGGGAAACATGGACATGGACACATCACACCAATACCTACCTGCTTAACATTCTAAACCTTAGCCAAAAAAAGGCCAGCACTGAAAAGGGGAAGCCAGGCACAGTGGCACACCTTTAATCCCAGCACTTGGGAGACAGAGACAGGCAGGTCTCCCGAGTTAGAGGCCAGCTTGGTCTACAGGAGTTCCAGGATAGCCAGGGTTACACAGGAAACCCTGTCTCAAAACAAACAAATAAATAAATAATGGGGTGGGGCCTACAGAGATGGTTCAATGGTTAAGAGCACTAATTTTTCCAAAGAACCCAGGTTCAATTCCCAGCATCCATATGGCAGCTCACACTTATCTATAGAAACTCCAGTTCCAGGGCTTCTGACATCCTCACACAGGCATACATGCAGTCAAAACACCAATGAACATAAAATAAAAATTTAAAAACTGTATTAAAAAAGTTGGCTGGACAGTGGTAGCACACACTCAGGAGGCAGAAGGTGGGTCTGAGTTTGAGGCCATCCTAGTCTACAAAGGAGTTCCATGATAGCCCAAGGCTAGACAGGAAAAAAAGTTCCAAAAAGAAAAGGAAAAGAAGATGCTAAGCTCCACTCTAACTAAGAAGCCATTTGCAATTGATATATATGTTGCTGGGGAAGGGGAAGCCAGTTTCTCCGTGGAGTGTCACTGGGTCAACTACACTCCACCTCAGGCCCCATGCCCAGGAAGAGCCGGCCAGCATAAACAAGCTCTGTGACTGTTTGGTTTGCTTGTTTGTGGCTTTTGTCTTATTAGTTTTTTGTTTGGGGGGGTGGGGGGTAGGGAGAGAACATAATGTTGGATGGGTAGGGAGGGAGAGAATCTGGAAGGAGAAAAACATCAAAATAGACTGTATGTATGTTTGTATGTATGTATGTATGTATGTATGTATGTATGTGGAAAACTCCAAAAACAAAACATGAAAAAAAAGTCTGACAGTAAGGCCAAATGCCTGCAGCTCCACTCACATGGTGTGTTGGAACTGGCAGACAGAATGCAGCCAGGCTTCCCACGGTGAGGGAAGCGAGCAGCGCAGAGCAACGCAGAGCAACTGCAGGATGTAATAAGGCTTCTAGGGGACAGTGAAATTAGCCAGGTTAAGCATGGTGGTGGGTGTATGTATACCTTAGGGATACACCACTGACCTATACAGGGCTGTACTAATAAGCCTCAGACTGAGTTGTATCCAAAGGAAAAGCACTGGGTTGCTACATATTTCAAGGTCGACACTAACTGGCTTCAGTAACAGTCACACTATACAAATCACTCTCTAGAGAGTGGTGTGATAACTGGGGGGACACCTGAAGGTGACACTGCTCAGTCCATGCAAACCAGGAGTCTCACTGATGTATTTACTGAGCATCAGCTCCCCCAGGTGAACTGTGTGGGGCTGAGGATAACTTGAGCAGATACTGAAGCCTCAGGACTTCACAACCCTCAATGGCTGCTGCAATGCAAGCTGACTGCAGGCTGGCAGATATTACAAAGGCAGGGGCTATTTCCCTGCCTGAGCTGCAGTAATCCTGCTTTGCTCTCCAGAGAAGAGGCTCTGGACACAGGAGAACAAACCATTAGCATTACAAAGCCACTCAGCATCACCCAGCTTTGGAAAGTGGTGTTTCAGTTTAGTGTCTACTTTGTTTGCATATTTTATTCCAACTACTAAAATCTTGTCAGGCTTTCAACAGGCTGGCTGCATATTCTTGCTACTTTCATTGAAAATTTGAGCTAAGTTGTTGCTACAGACACAATCTCAAAATTAGAAACCATGATTCATGTAACAAAACTTCACTGTTAGCAGTTTCCCAGTCCTGTCCATAGAACAGCAACGGATGTTCACAAAGCACTCATCACACTAGAACTGCTAACAAACACAACTGGACAATGTGGGAAGCAAGTCCCACTCACTTTCCTATTCAATGAATGGATGGACCAATTGACAGAATCTCTGAATCCTCTTGATCGTTAGCAATGGCAGATGGCTTTTTTAAAAGCCAGGTATACTGGCTCAAGTCCTTTATCCCAGCAAGCAGAAGGGTGAAGCAAAAGGTCTGCCAAGTTTCAGGCCAGCCTGGACCACTGTTGAGACCCTGTCATTAATTAGTCAATTACAAACAATGCCAGGTGTGGTGCTTTACATCTTTAATCCTCTTTGAACTAACCTAGACTAGTCACATAGAATGTTACAGGACAACGAGAACTAAGCAGAGCCCTGGTCTATGACAGTAGAAGCAATGGGGCTGAAGAGCTGGCTGGGCAATTAAGCACTTGCTACACAATCACCCAGAATCCTAGTTCCAAAGAATGCAGCATCTTCCTCTGGCCTTCACAAGCAGCAGGCATGCATTCAGTGCACATGCACAGACAGGCTACAGTTGTTTGAAAGAGAATGGCTCCCCATACCCATATATTTGACTCCTTGGTCCCCAGTGGGTAGAACTGTTTGGGAAGAATTAGGAGATGTGGCCTTAGGAAGGGGTAGTTGTGGCTCCAGCCAGGCCAGCAGAGAAACTGGTATGCTCACTAATGCACATGTGCTTGCTGGCACTATAGGGGTGCTGTCTTTCCCCAGCCCTCAGGACTGCACTTGTCAGGAACTACAGGAGAATGACACAGTGATATGACACACTAACACTCATCACCTGGCCAGAAGAAACATTTTTGGTTTTGAGAAATATCAATTACAATTCTTATCAGAAGAGCATCTTAAAAATAGAAGTAGGAGGCTGGGCAGTGGTGGCGCATGCCTTTAATCCCAGCACTTGGGAGGCAGAGGCAGGCAGATTTGAGTTCGAGGCCAGCCTAAGTAGTGGTGCACATCTTTAATCTCAGCAGAGGCAGGAGGATCTCTGAACCTCATTCATTCATACACAGTTCCAGTACAGCCAGGACCATATAAAGACACTCACTCACTCTCTCGCGCGCTCTCTCTCTCTTTCTCGAAGAAGGAGGAGAAAAGAAAGAAAGAAAGAAAAAAAGAAAGAAAGAAAGAGAGAGAGAGAGAGAGAGAGGGAGAGGGAGAGGGAGAGGGAGAGGGAGAGAGAGAGAGAGAGAGAGAGAGAAAGGGAGAAGGGGAGAAGGGGAGAAAGGAAAGGAAGGAAGGGGAACGAAGGAAAAAATTAAGGGGCGGGCATGGTGGTGGCACATTTGGGAGGTAAGATGGAACTTGGAGTTCAAGGTCAGCTTGAACTATGACTTACAGAATACAAGAGCTGAGGGTATTGCCCAGTAGAGTGCTTGCATGACATGCAGGAAGCCCTGGGTTCCATCCTTAGCACCACAGAGCAGAGTGCCACTGCCCACACAACCTTAATACCAGCACTACAGAAATGGGGGAGGATCAAAAGCTTTAGGTCCTTCTCAGGTCCAGTTCAGAACCACTGGGCTACAAGAGTCCTTATCTCAAACAAAACAACCTCCGACAGCAACAGCAGAAGGAACAGAGGAAATGTGTACACACAATGGACACCCTTCAGCCACGGGAGGAACAGAACTATGTCATTTGCAGAGACATGGACTCTGCTGGATATCAGAAAAGCAGTCTCAGAACAACAAATGCCACCTGCTCTCACTCACCCATGAATCCTTGGCATTACAGACACACGTACGGAGGACGTGAAGGCAGAAGGGACACAAGAAAGCAAAGTGTCTACTGGGAAGGCATTGGAGAAGGGGAGGCAATGGGGGCCAAGAGTGCAAGAAAATGGCAGTATAATAAAAATATGATTTAATGGGGGCTAGAGAGATGGCTCAAAGGTTAAGAGCACTGACTGTTCTTCCAGAGATCCTGAGTTTAATTCCTAGCAACCACATGGTGGCTCACAGCCATCTATGAGATCTGGTGCCCTCTTCTTACCTGCAGGCCTACATGCAGGCAGAACACTATATACATTACTAAATCATTTTTTTTAAAATATGATTTAAAGACCAGACCTGGGCTGGTAAGATGGCTCAGCAGGTAAGAGCATTGACTGCTCTTCCAAAGGTCCTGAGTTCAGATCCCAGCAACCACATGCTGGCTCACAACCACTTGTAATGGGATCTGATGCCCTCTTCTGTCATGAAGACATACATGCAAAATAGCATTTGTTGCTTTTGCACAGGACTGAGTTCAATTTCTACTTCACACATGGCAGCTCATGACTTCATAATTTCAGTTCAAGGGACTCTGAAACCCCACATGGGCACGAGGCTCATGCATACATGTGGGCAAAAATATCTACACATAAAATAAATGCATCTAAAAGAAATCTTCAAAACACACTCCTAAACTCTAATCAGCCCTGCAAGGCAATAACCAGCCCACTCAGCTGGGCGGTGGTGGTGCACGCCTTTAATCCCAGCACTTGGGAGGCTGAGGCAAGCTGATTTCTGAGTTCGAGGCCAGCCTGGTCTACAGAGTGAGTTCCAGGACAGCCAGGGCTACACAGAGAAACCCTGTCTCAGAAAACAAAAAAAAAACAAACAAGCAAACAAAAATAACCAGCTCACTCATCTACCATATTCCCTTCACTTACACGCACTATCTACTGGGAAGGCCATGTCTCAATGGACTCAAACTAAGGGCCTAGCCAAATCTGGAGAGAATGTTTTTTAAGATTCAAAATGGCTCTGTGATTAGCAGGCCCAGATGCTGGGGACATAAACACATAATAGACTGCAGCAGGAGGAGCTACTCGGGAAGCAAGAGGAAATAGAAGTATCAACCTGGGAAAGCCCAGAGACACCCTGAAGAAGTACATCTAAGACCAGGAACTACCCAGGCCCAACCACTCAAAGCTATGCACAACTCCAGCACAACTCCAGTCCAGTGGCTTCAAATTCCGTCATGTTCAGTTAACAGTGTGAGTCTGAGGTCCTAAGGTAGGATCTGAAGCAGCCACTAGCCACTCCTCTGGGGGATACCTATGGCTATAACAAATGAACCCCAACAAAGGCAAGAAGGGAAAGAAAACAAAAGCTGGGTAAATGTTCCATAGTGACCCACAAATAAAACTGAGATTCCACACTGAAAACCTAGCATACAGACCTTCACAATGTCGAGACTGCAGGCTCCTCAGGGCCAGT
>JADRCD010240230.1:0-13714 GCA_019843815.1 Montemys delectorum
TGGACCCTCCAGTTCTCCCAAAGCTTTGCACAGCCGTGAGCACATGGCGGAAGTTCTGCACTCACGTCTGCTTAGGTGACTGTGAAAGGATGCTACTCCTCATGGCTCCTGTCTCTATAACAAGAGCTAGCCTTTCCAGCAGGTACCCACCCTGTATGCTCCCCAGGACTATCTCACCTTCCTTACAACCTTCTGGACAGGCAAGTCTCTCCCAAACAGCCAGATGGCAAAACCCAGGAGCACACTTAACCAAGGTCACACAGCTGCCAATCAACAAGCTGGGAACAAGCCCCAATCTAGGCTTAGAGTTCTATCTGGTACATCCATCTGATGATTACAAGACGCATGAGGGCCCTTTGCATCCCTCACCTGCTGAAGAGCAGGGATGTCGGAGAAGAAAGGTCTCCAAGGGCTGGCAATGAGCATAGCTAGACTTAACCTGAGGATTCCAGCAGCCACCTCTCCCTGCACCTGCTCCCATCCCAGAAGGAAGGACAGAGATGTGACTGAAGGCCAGGGAGGCTGGCTAGACTGCTGTGGGATTCATAAAGATTCCTTGGGCTCAGCTATCAGAAGCTGCCTGATATCCCACTATCACCTGGATCCGGAGCCTGGTGGCAGGCAAGATATTGGTGGTCCTCCACAAACCAGCTGTAATGGTAAATCCTCTGAGTCCAACCAGGAGAGAAACAGACAGAAGCTTGGCCCAAGAGGCACATATACTGTCACATGACCATCCAAGAATGTTACCTCTGAATTAGGGGTACAGAGGTGAACTTCTGCAAAAAAAAAAAAAAAAGGAGCTGGGAGCCAGGAGTCTAGTATTGCTGTGGTTATCGTGCCACCTCCTGGCCAATTAGGGAATAGCAATAGAAATGGATGTGGGCATGGATTCATTCATCTAACATCTCCGCATGGCAGGCAGCATTTGAAGGCTGGGTACATGGGAATAAACCGAAAGACCAGAAGCCCAGCCTTGGTGGAGGTTACAGTTGGATGGGAGAGAGTGTTAGTGAGTGGAGTTGATATGTAATATACACATGAAAGGACACAGGAGGCTTAAGCACTGAGGAGAAATCTAAAGCAGACAGGGAGCGCCTGGGATACTGTGATCTTATTCAAGAGGTCAGATATGGCCTCACAGAGCCAGGGACACTGAGGAATGTCCAGAAGGGGAAGAAAGAGCCATGTTAATTTCTGAGCTGGCTAATCCCACACTGAAGTAGGAATGAGTTCCAACTGGGAGGGGCCGCAAATATGGCAGAACTTGAAAGATGACTTCAAAAGCCTGGGACTTTATTGCTAGGCTCAGTGGAGGAAAAATAGCATTATCTAGCCTTTTTACCCCAGCACTGGTGGAGATAGGACCCAGGAACTTGCTTAGAACATTGGAGAAACAGGGAAGTAGAGGCCAGACAGTAGTGAGAAGTCAGAGCAGACCCCAAGTCAGGAAGGAGAACGGAGCCATTGATTCTTGTTAAGAGATGGCCAGGGCACTGGGACAGGGTCACCCAAGTAGTCCCAACTATAAATGCAAGAAATAAACGAGTGCCCACAAACATGGGGACACAGACCCCTCTTGACTTGAGCTGTTGGTGAGACTGTAAAAGAAGCAGTCAGTCACTTTGGGGAAGAAGATAATCCCTCAGAATGTTAAACACAGAGTTTAACCCGGAGCTCGGCAATATCTCCCAGATACAGGCCCAAAGGATGAAAACACACATTGTTGCAAACACAGAAACAATGAATCAACCTCTCTACTCCAGACACCACCTGCTCTTGATTTTTTTTTTTTTTTTGATTTTACTTAACTAGAGACAACACCACCTCTGTTTACTTTTCCCCAAACCCTGTCTTTGGAGACAGGAATTTGAGACTGGGTTCTCCTATCTCCTCACCTGTAGTTGCTTTTTTTCTTTTTCTTTTTTTTTCAAAAATGTGTTGCTGAAGTTGCCATGTTACACACGGGGCTGGGTTAGTAATAAAAACAACCCAAATGTCCATCACCAGTAAACCAAGTGTGGTATATCAATACAGGGGAATGCTAGTCAACCATAGAAAGGAATAAAATACAACTGCTTCAAGTTACAATGGGAACAATAGCCCAACAGAAAGAAGCCAGTCACAGTTAGGGATTCATTGCTGTGAAGAAACACAATGACCACGGTAACCCTTACAAGGGAAAACATTTCATTGGGGCTGGCTTACAGTTTCAGAGGTCGAGTCCATTATCATCATGGCAGAAAGAATGGCAATGTACAGATAGACTTGGTGCTGGAGAAAGAGCTGAGAATTCTACATCCTGATCTGCAGTTAGGAGATTGGATTTTGTTTTTCACTCTGGGTGAAGCTTGAGTGTTTAAGGCCTCAAAGCCTGCCTCCACAGTGACAAACTTGCGTTAACAAGGCTACATCTCCTACAATGAAGCCACATTTCTTAATAGTGCCAAGCACTCCCTATAGGCCAAGCATTCAAACACATGAACCTATGAGACTATCTCTATTCAAATCACCACACTCCTGAAGTGTGAAACAACATCAGCTACTGAGTCGTCTTGAATCAAGTTAACTGTCTTTTTGCCTCCCGAAGATCATCTCTCTGTAGGTCTGTGAAGGTCACAAGACCTGGACAGTAGAGGACATAGACACTGTTGAAGATGGGGCGGGTGCAGTGGGGAAACTGTGGACATTCCCTCCTAGTGCTTCCCTATTCTCAGTGAGACAGGAAGCAAAGTTCTCAGCTGAGGGAGAAGACAAGGTCTCCAGGAAAGAGCAAAGGCAAGAGAGTCAGGCAGCAAAAGGGAAAGTGGCCCTGTGGCCCTGTGGCCCTGTGAAGGAAGGCTAAGGGCCTCACACCAAGTTGTCCCAAATCCCTTGATCAGGCGGAGACCCTAATCCATACACACACACCACCTGCTTCCTGAACATACAAGGGCACGCATGAACATCTGTGTCAAGAAAAGAAAACACAAAAACTATGGACTGAAGAGATTGCACTCGCTGCTCCTCCAGAGGGCCTAAGTTCAGCTCGTGACACCCATGTGGAATAGCTCACAACAGCCTATAGCTCTAGCTTCATCTGGTGCCTTCTGACCTCTTTAGGCAGACAGACCCCCACATGACAGACAGACAGACAAAGACACACACACATACACACACACACACACACACACACACACTTCCTTTTAAAAGAAAAGAAACTTGACTGGAGAGGTGGTTTGGTCAGTAAGGTGCCTGTCATACAAGCACAAAGACCTAAGTTTGACACATGCCTCCAAGACCCTCACGTAAAGTGTGTCACGATGGTAAATTGTCCCATGCTATCTGAGCTCCCTGGGAAGTGGGCTCTGGAAACAGGGTTACCCACACACACACTTACGGCCCGTGTTTAATCAAGTGTCCTCCAAGAACCTTTATCTTCAGATGACCTAGATGGTCCTGGCTCCTCTGTGACAGAATAGCGTAGTATTTGGCTTGCCCATAGGTCCCTGGCCTATCTAGTCTCAGGGTTTTAGCCACACAAGCAGTGCCAAGTATGGGTTCTATTTCATGGAGTGGGCCTTAACCCAAATCAGACATTGGTCGGTTACTTCCACGCGCTTTACACTGCTATTGCACCGGTGTATCGTACAGGCTGGTCACCATCATAAATCAAGGGTTGGTGCTTCTCTTTCTCCTTCGGTGGTGTGCTGATTATCTTCCGATACCGTTAACACTACTAGTCCACAGAGGTGAAAGCTCTAGGTAGGCACCAGCTCAATTCCTCTGTGTTCACACACACACACACACTCACACACACACATACACACACACACACACACACACACACACATCTCTGGAGAAGATGGCTCAGTCAGAAAAGTACCCACTGTATAAGGAGTTCCAAGAACCCACATTGAAAGCCAAGCATGGCAGCACATGCCTGTGACCCCAGCACTGGGGAGGTAGAGACAGTGGGTCCCTGACATTCATTAACTAGTCAGTCTAGCAGAATAGATTAGCTTCAGGTTCAATGAGAAATCCTGTAACGAAGGAAGTTCTGAGGATGACTGCTGAGGTTGTATCTGGCTTCCACACATGTCCACACATATAAACATGCCCTCTCTCTCCCTCTCTCTCTCTCTCTCTCTCTCTCTCTCTCTCTCTCTCTTTCTCCCTCCCTCCTTCCCTTCCTTCCTCCCTCCCCGCCCCCACACACACTGGAAAATGGGGCCAGGGATGTTTAGCGTGTAGAGTACTCACCTAACCTGCACAAAGCCCCCAGCTTGATCCCCAGCCCCGAGTAAACAGGACGTGACGTTCATGCCTATAATCTCAGTTCTCAGGAGGGAGAGGCAGGGGTCGTCTGCAATGACACACAGAGTGTGTAGCCAGCCTGATACGCTCGACCCTGCCTCAAAAAACAAACAGCAAAAAAGTTGAGCTAGCCTTACTTTAGTGTGCTAGCTGATGTACACTGACTAGGAAAATCTCCGCACGGCCAAGGTTGAAAAAATGCAAAATGGTTATTATATCATTTTTCTTCATTTTTATACAAAAGTGACATATACGTGTGCAGTGTTTAATTTCAATTGTCACCATGATTGGATTAAAAGCCCATGGGGGTATTCATGAGGCTGGTTTTTGTACAAGCCTATGAGGACTCTTACAGAGAGCATTAACCAGGAGGTAAAACCCGCCCTAAACACAGGGGGCATCAGCTCTCCAGAGGGAGGGGGAGCTGAATGCAAACACTCCCTGCTCCCTGGAGTGCTGGGAAGTACCCTCCTTCACCCCCCCCCCACCCCAACCCTGGAGTCACCTGCCACCCTGCCTTCTCAGTCATCCTTAAACTGTAAGCCAAATGTGCCTCTTCTTTCAAGTCACTTTTATTGGGCATTTGATCACCACAACAAGAACAGTAAGGAATACAACACTAAGTTGTTAAACTCTCTATGCCAAAGCTCTAGGTAGGATGCAGTTTTAATTCCACAGAAGAGGTGGAGGTGGGCTAAAGGCATGCGAGCTGGGCGGGCCTGCAGAGTAGCCATCTACACAGAAGTCATAAAGAAGAACTTGTGGAGTCCTCTTCAGCTCCACCCTTCCTTCCCCGGGTCACAGAGCCCGGTGTAACCAGCACCCTCCCCAGCCCTGACAGTTCTGTCCATTGGTCTCAACCCAGCATTTGGAAGGCAGGTGGCACCCATGTGGCTGCAGTGTGGTTCTGTGCGGTGTGACCAACCAGGAGAGATGGAGAAGGCCCTGGGCCGTGTCCCGGGAGTCTGGATATCCAGGCCATCCATAAGTCTGTCCTCCTTCAGTTCTTGATTGCTGAAAGTTCCAGGTCAGTCTGGGGACAGAAGAGCTAGTGGGAAGATAGAGAACAGAGAGAAGTCAAGAGACATCCCCTCTCCTCTCCCCAGTCTGCCACATGTCAAGCAATCCTACATACAGACTGGCCCGGCCCTCAGAAGGGCCCACAAGGCATTGTGATCTCCATTTTTCACCACAAGAAGTCTGAGGCCTGGGCTAGAGAGATGGCTCAGTGGCTAAGAGCACTGACTGCTCTTCCAGAGGTCCTGAGTTCAATTCCCGACAACCACATGGTGGCTTGCAACCATCTGTAATGGGATCCGATGCCCACTTCTGGTGTCTGAAGAAAAAAGTCTGAGGCCCACAGTGGCCAGCAGCAGGGCCCAGGACCTGACCTCGCTCCCTAAGCCCACAGCCCATGCCTTTCCACTTACCCCCGGCTGAGGTACCAGGATCCTAAGTGGAGACTACATGAGTCCCCAGCCTTTCCCTGCCCCACTTCCTAGGGTCTGTGACCTTGGGGTCCTTGGGATGAGAGGCTCACCATCAGCTCCTAAGTAGCCATCCCAAATGTTACTACCCACCAACAAAGCTCTCATACTCTGCATGCCCCCAGCAGCTCAGCACTTAGGTCACAGACCAGATCATACAATCCATCTTGGAAGGAGGTAAACACAACTCAGGCAACATCAAGGATGCACCTTTCCCCTCTCTATGCCATGGCTCCTTGTGCATTCCCTAGAGTACCAGGCCCCCATTAGAGAGCCCAGGCATCTCATGGTCCCTAGGACAGCCAGCAGATCCCGAACCTGGAGGCTGCCCCTCCCCCAGCCCCAGGAGACACATTCACTACCCATACCCCAAGAGGACCCAGGCTATAAGTGTCCCAGCCTGGCCCCCGTTTCTAGTTTTGGGTCACCAGATGGATAGACCAATGACGAACAACCAGCCCTCCGTCCTTTCTCCCCACACCTCCCAGGGCCTATCTCTGGGGATCTAGAAAACTTTCTGGAAATTTTGGGGAGACTCCTGGCACAAAGATGCTGAGGAATCAAAGACAGACCAGAAAAGTCTGGGAGCAACAGGGACAGAGGCAGAAGACGCTGCCTGCCTGTGTCACCCATCCCTCGCTGTCACTGAACACGACAAGTCTCACTCACCAAGCTCCCAAAGCCTTCCAGCTCCAAGACCTGGTTCGCTGCTACCCTCTCCTCCCAGTTCCTGGGCCCATAGCAGGTGAGGGGGCCTCTTATCTTTCCAGAACTGCCAAGCCCTAAAGCTCATTCCAGCCAACTGGCTCTTCACCTTGGGGTGGCTCACCTGAAGCACAGGCCCCTGCCCAATCCAATCTCCTTGAGGCTTCTTTCCAACAATACCACAGGTTAGGCAAGGAGCTATTGGAGTTCTAGGAGGGAGATATGTGTTTCTGTACCTGTATATGTGTGCATTTGTGAATGTCTGTGAGTGCATGTGAGAGCATGCGTACACATTTTCCTGTGTGTGTGTGTGTGTTTGTGTGTGTGTAGGGGTATGTTTGTGATAGAGTGTAGGTATGTGTGTCTGTATAAACATGTTTATGAATAAATATATGTGGTGGACCCAGTTAGATTTCCCCTCCTAGGTGTTACCCTCCTCTCCATGCCAGCCAAAATAGGATAAAGTTGCCCAGGAGCCTTCTGGGACTGAGTACAGAGCAGCCCCCAGGGATGGATAGAGCATTGCTCAGCTCCCACCTACTCTGCATCAGGCCCAGGATGTCCAGACCCACTTGCTAGGGCTAGGGGCTCCCCTAGGCCTGCCTCAGCTCCTTTCTTCCCTGACCTGGACTAGATTCTGACCTCAAAGCTACCCCCATCCTTCTCTGAGTATCTCAGTGCCTTTCTTGGGTTCAGGTCTATAGAGAAAGCTCCTTGGTGGCTACTTCCATTCTGCTGATACCGGCCACTCTGGCTACTTCCATCCTGTGACACTGCTCAGTTCTTCTACCTGAAGCTTGGAGTCTCCACTGCTGCCCTGCCATTAACTGCAGGGACCACGAAGTACTTCCATCCCCGAGTGCCAGGACAGCCACCCAGAGTCAAGCGTTTCAAGCAAAACAGAGGCTGTGAACCGCCCTCTGCTCGTTTGCAGAATCAGGAGCAGCTGCAGAGAGCAGAGGACACTACTCACCTGCCAGCTCACAGGCTGTTCAGCTTGCTTCTCGGTTGCTGCAGAAATCGCTAACCAAAAGCAAGCTGCAGAGGGAAGGGTTTATTTCTAAACGATACACTTTCAAATGATAGTCCATCACGGAGGAAAAGCTGAGACAGAACTGGAGTAAAGACCTGGAGCAACGATGCCTGTTGGCTTTCTCCCCGGCTTGATGGGCTACTTTTCTTCCTTCCTTCCTTCCTCCCTCTTTTCCTTCCTTGCTTCCTTCCTTTTTAAATCTTCCCCTATAGCTTACCAGTTTATTATTTTTTAACATTTTATTGACTTTTTTCCACGGCATGCATCCCAGTCCCACTCATCTCCCCATTCCCTTGCATCTATCTGCTCTCTGCCCTGGCAACCTCCCTCCCCGCCCCCAATAAAAACTACACAGACAAGCAAAAATAGAAAACATCTCATCATGGAAACTGTAGTGCGTCACAGTGTGCCCCACAGTATATTCCTCTGTCCACACATCTTCACTTGCAAATGTTCATTGCAATGAGTCACTGGTCTGGTTTGAGGCCTCTGGCTTCTGCGACACCATCAGTACTGGATCCTCACGGGGACTCCTCCCAGTTATCCGTTGTTGTCCTGTGTCACGGGGATACCGCAGCCTTGGATCGGTAGGACAGGCCCTTTCACGTTGCCCCAGCAGTTCACAGATGATGTAGATTTCGGATCTGGGCCTGAGTGGTAGCTGAGCACACCAGCTCTCCCTTATCTGCACCGCCTACCAGGAAGAGTTCCTCGGCCCTAATCTAGCTGGGCCACATGGCCATTGGCAGGAAGCAGGCTCAGCTCTCCCACTCTCGTGTCCTCGGGGCTGGCTCACCAGCACCCACACCTCCGGAGTCAGCTCCACTGTGCTGCCCAGTGGAGAGGCAGGGCCCACTCTCCCAGGTGCGGTAGCTGGCAAGGGTCAGGGCCAGCCCACTGCTGTCATCTCCAGACTGCCTCTGATGGCCTATACAGCCTATGCCCAGCAGTCTAGAGAAGGCACCACTCACAGCGGGCTGGGCTCTCCTGTAACCATTAGAAATTAAGAAAATGCCTTACAGACACCCCACGGGCCAATCCAATGAAGGCAGTTCTTCAGGTGAGCTACCTTCTTCCCAGGTGACTCATCTGTGTACAAATGATAAAACAAACTAGCTGGGGGGGGGGGGGCAGGATGCACAGATAGGAGTATCAGAAATACAGAAATTCAGGAACGCATATTCCTACATAGGTACATTTATATATACATATACACATACATATATACACATATATACATACGTACAACCACATATTTTACATATATGTATATCCGCCCATACACACACATACCATGCATCTAGCCATCTTCGTCACAGTGGGAAGAATCCAAGAGTAGGGTGCTTTCCAAAGCTTGTTCTTTGATAGTGGCGACTAAAGGGACTTCCTGTGGTGACACCAGTGTTCTCTATCCGCGCTGTCCCCTGGGCCCGACCATATCTAGCCACACATGGATGCTGAGTACCTGAAGTGTGCCTATTGGGACTGAAGAACTAAAGTTTCCCCCTTAGTACAGTTGTAATGAACTTAGATATAAGCCTTATCATATGATGGAAATGAGCTGTAAGAGCATCGTCCACCCTTGTGTACAAGTGTGTACGCACATACATATGTATTAATGCGTGTGCATTATTCATATATATATATATATGTATATATATACACATATATATACATATATATACACCATGGACTGGGTTTCTGCGGGGACCCCTTATTCTGCGGGGTGATGAAAGTTCTGGGCATGTGGGCAAGGGATTCGGCGCGTGACAAACAGAAACGACACAAAGAAGTGTGGTATCTTAATGTATTTCTCAAAAATGGCATGAGGTTTTTAACAGTCATTGTAAAAGAGAAATGAGAAATCTGGCAACTCAGCAGTCGAGGTACATCGGAGGCACCTGAAACACACTGGGTCTAAAGCAGCCACCTTCGCATATATATTCGCAGAGAGGGAAGCAGGGAGGGAGGACCAGGAGAGAATCCAGGACATCCTCTTAGTAAGTATTTATTGAGGGCTGGGGAGGGACAGACTTCGATAATACAGCATTTGACACACGATAGGGAAGGCAGAGCTATGACCAGGTAACGTTAGCCAGGTGTACAGTATTGCCCATCTGAGATACTGTAAATCAGGGAAAGCTTCACAGAAGAGGTAATTTCAAAGGTAAAGCATCAGATAGAAACTGTCAGAAAGGGGCTTGTGCAAAGTCCCCGAGGCACAGCAGACCCAGATAACAATTAAGTAGGCAACTCAACGCAAGCAGCCGTGCCCAGCCCCTCCCCGTGGGTAGCACACGCCGGGCCCTCCCCGGAGGAAAGGGGGAACGAGCACAGTGCCAGGCAGGCCACATCCAGCTTGCTCATTCCTCTCCTCTGACGTCGACGCCTCCACCCACCCCATAAACATGATTTGGAAAATCTCTTGTCACAGTCCCCAGCTGAGCCAGTTCCTCTGCCCTTGAGCACCCTCTCCGAGGTCACCAGGAGGTGGGAATTGAGCCCTCATCCCTCCAGGAGCTCCTGACTCATTCTGGAGAGAGCAGCTAAGCCTGCATTCTCAAGAACCAGCTCTAACCAGAGGAGAACAGACATGACCCCAGCTTAGGGACAACAGACACAAGAGAGCATGGTAGGGAGAGCCAGAGACAGCAGGAAAGAATTTGACAGCCAGACAGAGGCTGATGGGAAGAGATATTTGACAGACAGCCCACACCAGTAGGCCAGACAGACATGCCAGGGACGAAGATGACACAAACGAGGAGCAAGGACATGCCAAGGCAACGACGACAGTACTAGGACACCCAAGGATAAAAAACAGCCTGGACTGTCACCCTGGGTGAAGTAGACTCACCCACAGCGCCGAGCTGTCACATTCACTGTCTGCAACTGCAGAAATGACCACAAGAGGGCAGAATTGCTCCAAGAAAGCGCACAAGCCTGGCAGTTCAGGATGGTCAAACCAGACTCCCTGGTTTTGGCAAGTAGACATCAACTCCCTGAAGTCTGTAGGAGGCTAGGGACCAAGAACGTCCATATCTAAGCTGGAACGTGTCCTTTCCTTGTCCTCAAACTAGCCTTTTGCCTCTACAATCCCCGTCCCCAGCCTTCTCATTATTACAGTCTGAACGCTAAGGCAGAAGCTGGGCATATCAGGCATGGCCCCTGCCTTTGCCTGAAAGGGGGACAACACACAGGTCTGGGGTCTGAGATATGCACTCAGCCCCTAGAGCTGGCTTTGGCTTCTTCCTGATAGTCCTTGGGTTCAAATCATGCCCCACACAGGGTCTTAGCTGACCCCATGTTCAGCAGCAGTCTACAGGACTGAAATCACAGTGCCACCCAGGGCTGCATTCACAGAACCAAGTGGCTGCAGAATGCAGGCAGTGACGTGGGCCCATCTTTGGAAGGGCTGTTAATAAACTGTGTAAAGCAGGAGGAAGAGCCCCGTGGAGCTGCTGCCTTTGTTACATGACACAGCAATATTGTTAAGTACACTTTGTCATCTTCAAGACAAGCATCGTTTGTAACTGTACCCATTTTGCAGATGGAAAAACTTGGACAGACTCCCTCCCACGACTCTCCTCTTCCCCGTGAGTCACAGTCATGCCCACAGCCTAGCATTAATTCCCAAATGACCTTGAGCTTCCTCCTGGGCTTTAGCCAATCCATCCACTGCCTTCTCCTGGTTCTGTTCCCCGAGTCCTAGGGATGCAAGCAGGGTCTTGCACATCTAGGTAACTGCCCTACTACGGGGGTATATCCCTGTGGTGGCTGGCTATTCTTGGTTGTCAACTTGACTACATCTGGAGTTAACTAAAAGCCCAAGTGGCTGGGTACATCTGTGAGGGATTTTTCTTGATTGAATCATTAGATCATTTGAGGTCCGAAGGCCCACCCTCAATCCAGATCATTTGAGGTCAGAAAACCCATCCTAAATCTGGGCCCCACCTTCTGTTGGCAGCCTATATAAATGACATGGGAAAGGGAAGCTTTTGCTCTTTGCCTGCTTGTTCAGACTCACTGGCAGGTGGACTCCTTCACTGGTATTAGAGTTCTTAGATTTCTGTTGGTAGACAGCCATTGTTGGACTAGCTGGACCACAGCCTTAAGGCATGCTAATCAATTCCATATATGTATATATGGAGAGAGTGAGTCCTTCTGATCCTCTAGAGAACCCTAACTACTACAATCCCTAGCCTCTACTGGGTTCAGTGTCTTCAGGCACCCAAGATGATCTTGTCACTAATATGTGAGCACTGTGTGACCATGGCACGACCCAATGGCCCTCAACCAGACGCCTCATCCTGCCCCCTCTGTCTCTCTGACTCTAGCCTTCCATCCCTGCCCTGAAGCCTATGTCTCACCCCAGGACCACAATACCCTCATCCTCCCCCTCTCCTGTGCAACTCCAAGCTGCTCTGGGGACACTGCAGCCCGAGTGGCATGACAGAAGTTCCTTTCTAAAGGAACATTCTTGCTCCTCCCTTCGCCCATCTTACTAATGAAAGAATGGTCCCCCAATAAATTAGAATTACGATCTGAAGCTGGTGCTGGAGTCCCCCAATAAATTAGAATTACAATCCGAAGCTGGTGCTGGAAGGAGGTAAAGACTGGGGCCCTGGGGCTAGCCAGAGAAGGATCCTATCTCTCAGAGATGTCTTCCCGAGCTAAGACAATGAAGAGTCCATGATGGGTGGGACCACACCTTGGCCAGGACTGCTCAGACCCTGGCTCCTTCAGCCTTTTATTTAAACTTTAGTTTCCTGTCAGGATCCCAAGATGAACGTGGGGGTTAGACATCAGTCATATTAGATTAGGGCCTGTCCACCTGTCCTCAATTTGCCTTGATTTCCCTTTCAAAGCCCCACCTCTAAGCACAGCCAAGCAATGGTTGGTCTACCTGGGGTTGGTAGAGCAGAGCGTGTGCGTTTGTGGGAAGAACGCAATCTGGGCTCTTAAGGACTCCAAGCAGGCATTGCCACTGCCCTTGCTCAGCCTTGGGGATGCAGGGAAACTTCGCCCAGCGTCTTCAAAGCTCTTGCTTCTTAGCCACACGAAGCTGGCACACGGCAGCTGTGACCATCCGAGGCCACCTTGAGAGGCTACTGCTGCCACCAAGGAAGTAAACGGGGTGAAAGCAGTTTCTCAGGACTACTGGAAGCATCACAGACCTCCCTGGCCCACAGGCTCTGCACCCCATCCGCTCCTGCTACCCAGCAGCAGTGTGTCCTGCGCCCCTGACGCCTGCGTGTGGCCTTTGCTTCCTTGTCGCTCACTCTCTGTACTGCTGACTTCTGACTGTGGGGGTGTGTGAAAGGAAGAACGTAAAATCAAAGAGTGAGGATGATGTGGTACAGAGCGACAAGGGAGTCTTTGGGGTGCCAGAGGTTCTGGAAAGTTCCCTGAAAACAGGGAATGCCATGTGTGGTTTCACGGGGTGAGTGTGGAAGCAGACAAGCCCCTCAGTCGAGTTGGGATAGGCTGGGGAGCACCAAGGACAGGGGGTTGGGGGTGTCTGCCCCAGGAGCACTGGGAAGTATGGGGTGGCGGACAAACTGAGGGTGAGACAAGAAGGGGACATTGGGAGAGACAATGAGGCCCTAAGGAGGGAAATACACAGCATAGGGAGACTGAAGGCATGAGAGAGGGAGGAAGACATACCCAGGGTGATTTCTCAGAGAGGGAAGGAGAGAACCAGTTGGGTTGGATACCCGAGTTCAGAGCCCTGTGAGCCGTCCCAGGGGCCATGGCAGGCAGGCAGTGGATCCATGGACCCAAAGGCCTCAGGAGATTCTTTGTGTGTGTGTGTGTGTGTGTGTGTGTGTGTGTGTGTGTGTGTGTGTGTGTGTTTCGAGACAGGGTGTCTCTGTGTAGTCTTGGCTGTCCTGGAACTCACTCTGTAGACCAGGCTGTCCTCGAACTCAGAAATCCGCCTGCCTCTGCCTCCCAAGTGCTGGGATTAAAGGTGTGCACCACCACCGGCTCGGTGCCTCAGGAGATTCTTTACTGAGACTCTCACTCAACATAACTACAGTCCTGTGACAGGGAGGACACCTCAAGGAGATAGGGTGGGCAGGGCCAAGGTCTGGACTACACTTCTTCACACCGCAGACCCTACGGCTACCAGGGAGACCACAAGGATAGCAGAGAGTATACACAAGGAAGGGTATGTTCTGAGGAGGGAATTGCT